>SJYC01138388.1:0-2500 GCA_006408675.1 Madoqua kirkii
GGGTTGGGGGAGGAGGGTGCTGCTTTTCCCCAGTCCCTTACCCCTGCGCGACCAAGTGTCGATTGGGCAGAGCTGAACTTCTGCCTCTTCTCCCTCCCAAGATTTCAGATAAAGCCTTGCTGCAGCGAATCCGCACAATTAAAAGCTTTAATTAGTGGCTCCTCCATTTTCTTAGTTCTGATGGGCTTTATCTAATGAGATCTGGTCTCTGGCTTAGGTCTGCTCCGAATGACGTGTCCGCAATGAATGAGAGCTGCGTCGCAAACAAAACATTTAATTAACAAAATTGGCCTCTAAGAGAGAGAGGGAAAGACGAGGAGGGGGTGAAGGGAGAGGAGGGGGGCGGGTGGGTCTTAAAGGGGCCAACGCAGTCCAGGCCCGGCCACCTTACAAAATTACAAAAGTAGGCGAGCCTTAGCAGCGCTCTCCCCACAACTACCCCCCAATTCCGGAACCCCCAGCTCAATCCTAGCGCCTCCAAGTAGCTTCAGAAACTGATTCTCTTTCTTCGAGTCCTCCTTCTCTACCCCCACCTCCGGCCCGAAGACTGGCGCGGAAAGTGCAGCGAGAGGAGGAAGTTCGGGGAGATCGACGGGTGGGGCTTCAGGTCCTGTGAGCGAGGAAACGCGCCGGAAGCCCGGTTGGCGGTTCTCGGCGTGCCGGGTCTCATCCGCTCGCTCGCTCTACCGGGCGGGGTCCAGGCTAGGGGCCGGTGGCGCCCAAGGCCGCAGTGGAGGCGCCGGGCCGCTTGGCTGGTGCCTCGGGCCCGCGAGGGGGCGAGCGCAGGGCGGGAGCTGGACTAGTGGGTCGCGCTTTCTCTCCCTGGGCTCTGCTCAGGAGGTTCACGTGGCGCCCGCAGCCGCAGTGAGCGCCGCGCGGCCAGGGGTGGAGGCCCGGGGCGGGGGACTGGTGCTGGTGGGTGGTGGAGGGTGTGTTTGGGGAGGGGGTAGCGTTAGGAACGGAGGCGCCGCCAGACAGCGAGTTCATTTCCCTGGTAATCAACAGCAAGCTGCTATATTCAGAGAATGCTGTCCCTTTAATTGAACAGGCTAGGTAATTAAATGGCACTTTTCCAATAGGACGTGCTAGGTAAATCTAATAGTTGGTTATTTAATATCACTTTGAAGTCTGCCCACTCAAGCACAATGACAGCACAGGAGCATGTGAACTATTAGCTAGGAAAAAAAAAATCCGAGGATCTCAAAAATTAATTAAATCGCATGCAATTTAGGGGGAACGTTTATCTTGATTTGTCATAACAGAATTAATTCAAGGCCTCCAATTCACTTGGGGGCAGATCTGTTACTCTGAATTAACCAAGCGTAATTTGGCTGATTTTTTTTTTCCTTCCCTCCCCTCTCTAACGCAGCAGTTGCGATTATTCACAGCCCCCCTCTTAAGTATCAATAGCTTCTGGTGCTTTTAAGGTGCTTGGTCTCTAGTTATTCCGAAGTATCTTTAATGGACTTGGCTCCAGGCATAATTTCTGGGTTGCATTTCTTTGTTACATTTAATATAGCTGGTGCAGAATTTAGATTAAATATAGGAACCTGCTGGAAAACCAATTGCATCTGGATCAGTAGCTGGGATGTGCATTTTTCTCCTAGATAGGTTGCTGATATTTACTTGCAGGTACAAATGTATACCTTGCAGCCACACTTTTAGAAACGCACCTCTTCTTGCCTGAAAGCAGTTTAGAAAACAGCCAGGTAACCCTAGTATTGCATGTATTTTGCTTGAAGTAATAATGCAGTGGAAAATAGGCCCACCTATTGGTCACTGAAGTTAGGGAAAGATGCTAAGTATTATTACTGAACTAAAAATACAATTTGCTCTCCATCTCTTTTCTGTCAGCAAGGAGAGCTGGAGCTGGCAAATAGTACTGGCACTTGAAGGTGTTTTTCCTAGGAGCAAAGCACCTTTAAAGTGTGGAGGTTTGGTGGGATTTCTCCCTTTTCCCCATATAAGGCACCTCTTGATGTTTGTGATTGATTGCATTGCCCAAATGCTGAAATATTAACGACCTTCTTGGACTGAGGACCCAAAGAAAGGAAACTGAAACCGATTCTGTCATCACAATTAAAGACTCCCCTGGCTTTAATTAGCCTGACCTGGGGTATATCTCCCTGTTGCTTGAGTTAAAGAGAAAAGAGCCCATTATAGTCCAGTCTGAGACCGATAGCTACTTAATTGAGCACCTAAAGCTTCGAGCCTTTTAAATCAAACACTGTCCTGGACAGTCCCCCTGGTTAGATAATTAACTCCGCAGTGAACAGAAATGTTAAAAAACCCACAACTTTTTAGAAAAAGGGTGGAATTCTAATGGTACCCTTCCTCTTTGGTAAAAAAGAGATTAAAATGTGTATAGACATTTAAGTATTCTGCTCTGAGGCAGCCTTAAAGCTGTAGGCCTGAAAGGTCTTAAACTCCACTAGTAATAGTGTTCAATAGCACATCAATCATGAGTAGATTGTGCTCATTTTCAAACTTTGTAACTGTA
>SJYC01138388.1:5000-18106 GCA_006408675.1 Madoqua kirkii
CCTGCATGGAGACAAAGCATGTGTCCTTAGTGGGAACCCCGTTGTCTCAAGCCGCAAACACGGAAGGAGTCCATTAAAATTGTAGTGTGGCAGTGATGATTACACACCTGCGCCTGCCCCCACACCAGGGGAAGCACACACCTATTTGTCTCTTTCCCTCTTTAGCTGGCTCTAGTTTCTTGGCATTTGGGCTTATTCTTTTCTAGAATCATGTTGAAGGAAGGAAAACCCCAAGCCATAAGTGGCTCCCTGTACTTGACAGATAACCTGCTTAAAAACAAGTTTACAAACTTGTGACCACAAAAGACTTAATTTGTACTTGTTTTCAGTGGGTTTGCTTTTCCCTTGCAGTGTTTTACATGCTCTACCTGCCGGAATCGCCTGGTCCCGGGAGACCGGTTTCACTACATCAATGGCAGTTTATTTTGTGAACATGATAGACCTACAGCTCTCATCAATGGCCATTTGAATTCACTTCAGAGCAATCCACTACTGCCAGACCAGAAGGTGAATACCTCGCAGTTACTGATAAGCTCTATTAGAGCAAGCTGGAAGGTTCAACCTAAGTCCATCTAGTGAGGGAGTTTCCTAGGTGGTTGTGTTTTTGCATGTCCTTTTAAAGAAATGTAGGCTACTCATACATACATGTTCAGAAATAGAAGAGTTGATTAATTAATTTGTGAATCTTCTGTGGATAAAAAAAATCATGACTTAGTTACAACTGTAGCTTTACCAATGTTGAACGTGTTACCTCATGCAGAGTCAGGCAAAATGTAAAACTTCCCTGTAACCAGTTCGTTATCACGCTAAAAAATTTTGAAATTCAGAAATACCAGGTGACTAGGTTATTGTGGGGGAAAGATTAGAACATTTATGGTAAGAAGAGGGAATGAATGTCTTTGTCGTGAAAGAATGATTTCTTCATTAGTAATAGCAGTTCGGATACCTGTCTTCCACAACCAGTTTACCAGTTTGCTTTGAATTTTAGAAAAGCAGTTTTATGAAACATTCTGGAATTCCAAGGAAGAGCATTTTTGTTGATTCACAGTCCTATACGATTTAAATAAGTTATAACTTTTTTTTTTAAGTTCTACCTCTTGCTGATCATTTTGGGCCATGGATAGCTCTCATTATTAAAGATTATGTGTTTTGATTCTTATCCACAGCTGGAGAGTTTTGAGAACAGAGTTAGAAATAAGAAAATGATACAGATGTATGAATCATGTAATATTAGACGGCACTTCAGAGGGAAAATCGGGTGTTCAACAGTTGTCCAGCACCTCCAGTACTGGATAGTTTTAGATCTATTTTAATCTCCTTAATAAGTCCTATAGCTATGCAAGTGAGTGCATTTTGATAACTGCTGTGCCTAATTTGTAACAATTACTGTCAACCTTCAGTTAAGAGACTGTTCATTCCACACTGGCCCAGAAAAGAGTGAAATGTATGACTTGTGCACATAATTTTATTCACATCATATTTCATACTGATTATGTATTGATGACATTGATTCATTTACTCTTTACAGCGCCACTTGCATGGATATTAAATCTTATTGACCACAGATGAATTTTAATTTCAGATTGGTGATAGATTTTTCCATCAGCTCTGATAGTATGTTTGACTTTTTCATCATTAACCCAGGCAATCACACAGCACTGAGTTATTGCATTGAAACAAAAAGTGCACACTTCACTTGGTAATTCTTTATGGATTTACAATAGGAACTTCATTAATGTCTGTTGTGGGGATCCCAAAAAACAACATTTATCTGCAAATAGGAATTTAGCAAGCTTCGAAAATCTCAGGAAAAAATATTAGGCTTCTTTGTCTTCCATAATGCATTTTCTTAATATTGTGTATAGGGAAAATGACTAATATTTGAAAACTATTTAAAATTTTACTGCTTTATTTTAATACTTATTTTTATCATTTTCTCTTATTCAAGTTTATGGAGTGATTTAAAATGTATTTTCCATTGCATTATTAGGTAAAGGTTAATTGCATCAAAGTATGTATAGTTTTCCTTATTTAGTTTACTAATATGGAAGCTACATAGAATACTACTGTAAGAATGGAAGTCTAATTTTTTTTGCAGATTAATCAGTCACCATCAATGAGCCATTTCAAGCTTCTTTAAGAAGTGCCAATACATATAAATACTTACAGATTTTTATGCATTCAGCTGTAATTAGGTGAATCTATAAGGCACAGTTGAGGACAATAATGGGCAAGAAATATCTTCAGTTATCATTTCAGTTTGGAGGCAAAGCCATTGGTAGTTATACTTGGTAGCCCCTCTGCCAATAAAAGAAGTACAAGAATAAAACCTACCACCTCCGATATAAAATCGTAGTTTTCTACAGATTACATCTTAAGTTTGTTGCTGGTGTTATACCATTTCTTTCCCTGATTTAGCAAGGCATAAAAAATGATAGAGTTACCAACATGCATGATGAAAATTGAAAGATACAGACACAAGGTGGAAAATGTTGCCAGACTGAACAGCACTGAATCCAGGACACGGCATTGTTAGCCTGGGACTAAGTGGACAGACGTGCAATAATAAGTATAAGCATGGTCTCACAGAACCATCTTACTGAGCATAAGATGACGAAAGTTGGGAGGTGTTAGGAAAATTGGAAAGAAAATCTGGTGTACGTATTTATAGCATCGCATGTATTGTGCCTTTCACATAAGTCCATACCTTTTGCAGGGTGAGAGAGATAGGACATTGATTTTGAAATACAGGATATATTAGGCAATGAATAAGAGATTGTCAGTGTGTATTTTCTTAATGTTGGAAGCCAAAAGGAGACAGGTGGCCTTCAAAAATTAATAGCTCTTAAAAGGCATAAGGAAATATAACTTAAGGATGTGTTCTTATGAAATGCTGGTGAGAAGCTGTGTTTTGGGGTTGATGTTAATTAAGAACATATCCCCATTGGCCTAAATGTCTCACATTTTTGCCCTTGGTGTTAGGCTCACCATGAGCCGGGTCAATTCACAAGGCAATTTTTGTAAATAAAGGTTTGGGATAAGCTGAACATGTCGAGAGAGACATTAACAGAAGGCACGGGGGAAGAGATAATGAAAACACTGCCTGGTGGAACATAAACTACTTTTTGGACCTAGAGAAGGCTTTAAAATGATTTTTCCTAAACCCTCTGGCACTTCTTTTCTGGAGGAGATGGGATGGGGAGAAATGACAAATAGCTCCATTTTATTATTTTCTTCTCTCTAGTTCTCCATATTTTTGGTAGGGAAAATTGGACATTAATTTTGGCCATTTTCCTTCTGTTTGCAGAACCAATTACGTTTTTAGTGCATGATGCATAATAAATATACCCAGGCATCCTCTGGCTGAAAAGTAATGAGTTGATTATTTGTATATCCCTTCTTTAAAGGCAGCTAATTGTATGGAAAGTTATAGGCCCCGTCCTCTGCCCCCTTTCAACTTTTTATCCTCCTGAAAATTTGTTCCCAGTGTCTAGGATGTATAGTTTAGTTGTTGTTCTGCATCATTGGCTTTTGTATATTCTAAGAAAAAATGATTTTGAGCTTATAAGTCATATAGTCTTTTGATTGAAATCTCAGACCACTGGTGTTCCAGGATCTACAAAATCTTATAGCCTGTTTTGTCTAAAGGAGACTTGGTTCCCCTCCGGAGAATAATGTCTTGTAGAGAGCTATGTACATAGAATCAAGAATTGTGGCAGTGGCAGTTTTTTTGTTTGTTTTGTTTGTGATAAATTTTGCCTGCTCTGGAATTCTTTCCTGCATTCAGGAGTGATTGTTCCATCCAGAATAGTGTTTTTCAGTAAAATAAGAGATCACATCTCCTTGGTTGGAAGAAAATTTAGTGAGAGTTCTAGTTTGCATACCACTTCACAATTCACCCGTAGTAGTTATATAATTGGTGTTGTGTGTGTGTCCATCGTAGAGGACATTTGATGCTCATTTATTAAATATGCTTGCTGGCTGCTGCTGCATCTTTGTTCTGGACAGACAAATTACCTTTCTCACACTGAGCCTCTACTCTGGGGAATTAAGCCTCTACCACTTTAATTAGCTTGGAAGTAGGGGGTTGCGCTCCTAATAGACTTCAGGCTTTTAGTAAGTTAGGGAAAGGGTGAAACGAGAACTTCCTGGGAAGCTCAAAATGTCATTTAAAAACCATAAAAACCTAATATATATTATTTCATTGCAGTAATTGCAAACAGATTGTGTTTGAGGACTATATGGAGTATCATTTCTAACTTAAACGTTAAAGTTAGACTTCCATGGAACTACTTCTATAATTGAGCACGTCATGAACACATTATATAAGTGTGATTCATATATTTACAATATTTATGTA
Source organism: Madoqua kirkii (assembly GCA_006408675.1). Classification (NCBI taxonomy): domain Eukaryota; kingdom Metazoa; phylum Chordata; class Mammalia; order Artiodactyla; family Bovidae; genus Madoqua; species Madoqua kirkii. The sequence continues at coordinate 9,361 of SJYC01138388.1, forward strand.
ATATTAAGTGGCATAGCTGATAGGAAATAGGGAAGAGTAGCATCTGCGTATTTATGTGTGTGTGTATGTGCACACATGCTTATACACACATACCTATAGGTGGAGAAGGATATGGTGAATCAACATCACGTGGGGATATTAAAATAGTAGTGATAATTGACAATATTTGTTTAGTTTTTATTAAGTGCCAGGCACTGCTGAATGTACTCCCCATATATTATGTAATCCTTAATACAGTCTTATTATCCTCACTTGAAAGATGAGGAAACTGAGGCCTAGCCACTTAAGTAACTTGCAAAAGATTACACAGTTGTAAATATTAACACAAAACTTCTTGCAGAGAAGGGACCTGCCTTTAAGATCCAAGTACAAGGCAAGATGTTACAATTCATTCTTTTCAAAAAGAAACTTGCTTTTACAGAGTTCAGTAATTCACTGTAGAACTTTACATCAGAAACTTTCCAGTAGTCCATTTATTGTCTCATTTTCTCCACTAGTAAAAGTGCAGAAAATGTTATGCTTTAGTTCTTCACTGCTGGGGTAAGTAGCGTAGAAAGCCTCTATCAAGTCACAGTTGGGAGGTAATCCAATAAAAGAAGATTAGTGAATGTAGGGAAGACAAAAGCAGTCATGTTTGAGTTTAATATCTCTCAAATTTAGCATTTTAGCTAAGATGCCCGTTTTTATTTCTTGCAGGTCTGCTAAAAGGTCAGAGTAATGCAGAGTGCGTGCCTTCATCTCAGATCTCGTTCATCACAGGTGGATCCCATGTGTCTTCAGTAGACAAGTCACCTTCGTAGCTAGCACCAGTGCCAGCTCCATGCCACTGCACCTTCTTTGGTCTTGATTGCTCTTCCCGCATTTATGGGTGTATTAAAATGACTGAATATGAACATTAAGGACTCCGTGAACCTGGGCTAATGGGAGACTGTAGAGAGAATGAAAAAAGATCCACCGGAGGACATCTTGGGGGGGGGAGGGAGCTTGGGAGGAGGGAAATGACTAATGAAGCTAATTAAAAGAAGCGTTCAAATCTGCTTTCTACCCTCATTAACAATTAGCAGGGCACTGGCCAGAGTTTGTACCCTGTGTTTTACCTTAACAACATTCTGTTTGCTCTTTGTATATTTAAGTGTTGTAAGGAAATGTGTTTCAATCAAAACTGAACATGAGATAAAGGAAAGAGATGTGGCTTTTGTGATATTCTATCACAAACACTTTTATTGTATCTCTGTAAAATACATTGTATGTATGCATGTAAGTGTTTTTGTCCTACTGTTGCTACTCCCATGGCAAAGACAAAAAAGAGTGGAAAAAAAGAAAAACGGAAAAAAAAATCAGGCTCATAGCAGCTACTGTGTAGAAATTCCCCCCTACTTCTAATTTGCTGAATGAAGAAAAAAATCTTTTATTTGTGATATTTTCAGAGACATTTGCTCTAGTATGGTGTATTTAAATAATAAAAACTTAAAAGAAAAAATATTCAATGGAGTTTGGGTTTAAAAACTGCTTTTACCTTTTTCTGTTTTGGAAAATTTTAGTGTTTTTGTTCTATACCAAGTTCATTTTTAAAAAAAATCTTAGGGGGTCAAAGGAGGTGGGGGTGTATGTTTTATTTAGCTCTGAGCCAATAAGGTGTTCTTCAAATTACTTCACTATGCCATTTTTGGCAGGGGTACAAAGCCACGTTTCTAAAGGAGTCCTTTTTATAAGTTCAGAATATTCTGTTAACGGCACGTCATTACACTCCTATATCACAGTGAATCTTTTGTGTTTATACATATCCGTTTATTTGATTCTTCAACTATTTCATTTCTTCTTTTTCCTCAATAGGAAAGCCTTGGGTATTGATGGAAAGTATGTTAAAAAAATGTGGCAGAACCGTCTTGTTCTCTTACCAAGTTTATAGCTTTTGAAGGAAATAGCAGTTCTAAAGCATACCGGTACAGAGTTTGAAGTTCCATTAGTTTGAGGAACCCTAAGCTCTTAGGGTCATCTTTGAAGGGTGAGGCCGCCATTTTCTGCTGAGCTTTTAGCCTCATGTGATCTGCCGTATGATTTGTTTATTTTGTTTTGCTCTTACACGCCTGTACTGACTCTGCCTTTCCATATGTTTGGGGGAGGATTTGGATTTCATTTAGTAGTACTCTTGAGATATTTGGTTCTCCAGTTCTAGGCAGCGGAATCTCCCTACATGCGCCTGCATTGCCCCCAGATTTGTCCTGCGGAAAAACGGTTAGCCAAGGATTCAGTGGGCTCAGGGCGAGTGCTGGAAGGAGGAGCAATCTGAAAGGCTGCTCTGCGAGGTTGTTAGATATGAGCGAATCCAACTGCAACTTCTTTCACAGGTTAATAAAGCCAGGTGTGTTCACATTGATACTTTTATTTTCTCTTATTCCAAAGAAAAGCTCCCATACAGACCTACCTTGTCTCTGAGAATAGGAATCGGTTCTGTAGAGGCCAGGCTCACCACATCTCAGCTGTCAGCTGCTCTTTGGGACCTCCTGCTCTCAGAGATTCCAGGCCAAGAGGAAAAAATCAGTTTTCTAGCTGAAGACCTCCTATAAACCTGTGGGAGAATTTAAAGGCAAAGTTAAAATGAATAGTTTATTGGAACTTTATAAAAAAAAGAACATGCAGAAAAAAAGTTACATAAACAATACCTGTTAGAGTTGGATCCTTGGGGAATTTCTAGGAACTAGTTCTGGTTCTTTTTTTTTTTCTTTAAGATAACTTTAAGGGACCGTGAACTGCTTTAGGATAGAAAAGGAGAAATGTGTTCATGAGAATGCAAGCATCTTCTCTAATTCTTTTTGGCATGAGCACCCGTGTCCCATATAATGTAGAAATTCAAAGGAGGTAGTTAATAACTTTTAGTAATACAGCTGTGGCATTCAGTGATGTGGAGGGCTAAGGTCATTAAAGACTTTAAATGAACTATTATATGGCTGGTTCCTCAAGCACTGCTGCGTATTTAATAACGAGCTTCTAAAAGCATTTCTTAAGTTGCAGACCTATAAGATTACAAATGTCACTCATGTTAGTATAATCCACATGCAAGTGATGAAGCCTTCTCTTTGATGTGCTAAATTGGAGAAGGACTAATGGAGCTATGAATATACAATAGAACATATTTAAGTAGTAGTCTTGCTTTAGGTAAAACACTTCCTTGAAACCAGAGGCATTTCAAACAATAAAACTGGTCTCTAATGGGGATGCTCTGTGGATAGAAAGCTACTGAAAACACTCAGGTTTATTCTGATGTGATCGTATTCCTCTCCCAACCCCGACATTGCTGGGGAAAAAAAAGAAAACCCACTGGCTTGTTCACCTTTCATTGCTGCTTTGATATTAGTGAGATGTACTCTGTTATTTTGAAAGGACTTATTTAATATTAGCCACGTCATACAGCAAGATGGCCCTAGTCCTTAACAAGCCAGTGCAATTAAAATAAAAGCAAATGTGACTTAGCCCAGCAGAACTCCTGATTAAAAAAAAAGTTTATGATACATATAAATGTCTCAATAATCCAAATTGTCAATCTTGCTAATGAAACAATTTTGTAAAAAGATTGTCCTCTGAAAGAGTTTAATGTTTTTTTTTACCTATCTGTCTAGTTAGATTTACACAGCCCGAAAGGCAGAACAGCCTGAATGAAGCTTTTCCAAACCAAATCGTTTGCCACAAGAAACTATTTCCAGCTCTTCATGACTTATTAGGAAGTAGTTTAACATAGACTGTAGTGTCTTATAAAATATGAAAGAAGAAAACTGTCACTGAAATGAAGCTTGTGAAATTGTCATCCTCAATATTTAAATTCTTTTGCCCTGATTAGCACTGATATTTGAAAACTAATAACCTAAAATGAAGCTCTTAAATGGCTTGAATGTCAATATAATAAGGTTCTAATGTGTACTACTATTTATATAAAATATTTCTTAGGGCCAATAAAATAACAGTAAATCCAAGATCTATCAGAACACTATAGTGAAGGGTTTCCAGGTAGCCTCAATTGTAAACTGAGAAAATGTCCAAAGCCTCTTCCACCCAGGAACTCTATCCTGGGTGCTTGCATCCTGTGCCTTGGTTGCGGAGGCTGTTGGACCGATCATTTACAAGTTGATGTTACTTGTCGCTTTTCACAGCCTCACCTATTGTCAGTTCAGCCAAGTCACAGAAATGCTTATTGCAGTTAAATAGCAATTTGTTGCCATGAAACTGCAATTAAAGTATTACAGATCAGCCATTTTAGATTGGCAAGGCTCTGAATGCATGTTAAACAGCCAGCGATTCCCACTTGCAAAGTCTGGGATCTGACTAGCAGATCCCAGTGTCGCACATGCGCCCATGTTGGGTGCTTAGTTGAAGGCTTCTGCAGCCCTCTGCTCACTCTGTGAACACACTGAGAGCTATGGCATGTCAGTGCTGATTTGGGGAAGGTGAACTTGCAACTTACCTCAAGTGAATACTATTTTCCGTTGTACAAGAAGTGCTTTCTGCTAGTAGATACGTACATGTTTCCAAGAGGGAAGGTTTTCAAAGTCAGATTGATTCTGTCAAGAATGGACTGTAACTCGGAAGCCTGAAGCTGATAATGCACTACAGGTCCTGACACGTTACAGCTGTGTCAACAGGCCGTTCTCGCTCCTAAACCACAGCTAATAAAGCAGAGGATGAAAATCAACTGATTCTAAGTTCTTTGAATGACACTAGAAAGTTGTTTAATGACTCTCTGTTAGAAGGGACAAGCCTGAGTGGAGCTTCCTATATACCCATTTTAATTGTTTCTCTCCCCTTTGAAACAGAACTGGAAAACTTTCCTGGTTGTTTGCATCACCGTCCCTGGAGCAAAACCTGCAGGGGAGGGAGAGGCTCTAAACTGAATTCTTGTAAAGTTCAGCGTTTGTTGAGTGAGGAAGGGGAAGTGCAAAAGTTTTATGGAAAATGCAAAACCTTGATGTAAGATCCTGAGAGAGGAAAGGCTTTCAGAGGTGGTGTTTTAAAATGCCACTGGCAGTGCATTCTAGCCAGCTTGGAAAGCATCATTAGCTGTGAGAACAGGAGGCATTGTGCCTTCCTTCAGCCTAGAAAGTTCTGCCTTGAACCAAAAGGTTCATGATCTCCACTTAAAACAGTGCATCTCTTCGTAGGACTTTACCTGCGTTTGAGCTGTAATTTTTTAAGTGAGAGGAAAACATTGAAAGTGTTTCTTCCTAAATTAATTTTTCATTGTTGGAGAATTGAATGTTTTTAGGAACTGAAAAGGGTAAATCTGAAGACGAACTGAATTTACAAAGGAGGACGAATTATGAGAACATTAAGAAAACTGGAAAGGAAATTGCTTGCTTGGGCTATGAATGTATGTCTTTTTCTTTATTTAAATACGGTTGGTTAGAGATGGGTGTGTCTTCAAGTCTTCATATCCTTCTAAGGCCTCTGATTAATTTCTGTCCTACGGTACTTACACTTTCCATCAACCTTACATCTTTATAATGTTTAATATAATGACTTTATCTTGGAGTTGTGCGATGCTTTGTAAATGTATTTGTATGTCGACATTGACTGTTAGCAAGTTCTTACACGTGTTACTTTGGTCCTTTCACTAGCCATCTTGATTACTGGCTCAGCTATACAGATGCGCTCCTGAAGTTTGAGGGAGGCGACTTATGAAAGCAGGACCAGTTCTACAGTTAGAGGAACGGGTGCTTTCTTTGGGTGCCACTTTTAAGTAATCAAGACAATGCTTTAATGCAATACTTTTTAAAAATAAAGTTAATGCAAACACATCCGTGATGAACAAAATAATCACGATTTCCGATAAAGGCAGGATCAGTATTACTTACCATTCCTTTACCTCAGGCTCCCAACATTGCTGGGCACTGTTGTTAATGTTCAAAGTGCTCGAACTGCTAGTGCCCTGGCATTTTGGTAGAGTTGCCTTACAAATTGTGAGACAGCAACAGTGATATACTTTATTCTATGAGCTATAACAATTTTTTTTCTTCCCTTCGAAAGCTCAAGTGTTGCATTTTATCTTTATCCAACTTGGAATTGCTGACTCATTTTACTTTTTAAATATAAATTTATTTTAATTGGAGGTTAATTACTTTACAATATTGTATTGATTTTGCCATACATCAACATGAATCTGCCACAGGTATACACATGTTCCCCATTACCTGCATATTTTAGCCTCGCTCTAAAAGAAATTTCTCTTGAATTTTGACAAAGCTCAACAACTTCATGGTGAATAATAAAGTATAATTGATAACAACTGACTACAAGTTGTTGCTGAGGAAAAAGAGGGAGACTTAAGTAATCCTATTAGTCCAGAAGACAAAATGGATAACTAACTATATCCCATACAAAGAAGTAGTAAGTGGTACGTTTAAAATGAATGAGCTGTGGCTTGGGTCTGCAGTTCATATTTGTGGCAAATAAAAGACCAATGAATCCAATTATGTAAAAGTAACATATACATATGTAAGTATAAAAGAGGTAATACAATAGTTTTTATAGAGAATTTTTACATGTTCTAGCATGATGTGAAAAGCAGATGTACCAGGTAAGAACTAATATTTGTATTTATTCTTTTAAGATAGAGCACTGAAGTATTCCAATGGAACATATTATACCTTTAATCACATCCAAATATGATTCTGAGCTGATTTTGAAAATTTTGTTGGCTGTACTTCCTATTTCCCCATTAATTGCTAGAATCCAAAAAGATATCAAGATTTGTAAATAAATTGCTGTAACACACCATTAAATCCAAGCTGTGCTTATTGGTAAAGGAAAAATAGTTAAGAACAGTTTCTACTCAATTTAATAAAACATAATTTTGATGTTGATATAAAAGTTAGGCAAAAAGGGCTTATTTTGGCCTAGATTCTTGATTGTAGTGGATTTTGTAGCCAAAGTGCCTGTTCTCAAAGCCTATAATGTCTATGTTATTTCATGGAATATCTCAGCCCAATGACTCTTTGCAGCTGATCTTTTAATCTTTTATTCTGCTGTGTGCAAAATGAGACTTCAGTTACCCAATATGTGTTTTTTCCAGTCTGAAGACTAAATTACTCTTCTCATTGGATATGGATGGATATACATCCATCCTCTTTAAATTATAAGGACCTGAAAAAATATGCATCGATGAATGCACTATAGATTAAAAACTACAGAGTATCAAGTGTAAAGAATGAGATACTGTGTGTTATGTGTATATTATGACCTGAGCTCATAAAATCAGTAAGTGAAGTCTGGTCACATCACCGAAGGGTAGGCAGGATTTGCAGTAAGAAGTGAGTGAAGCTGTGCTCAACTACTTAGTTATACTACTCTCTATAGCTTGACTGAAAACCATTCTAACATTCAAGTTTTTTGGTCAGTGCTGCGTTACTGGCATAAGCAGAAGCCTGAATGGTGTTTATCAGCTTTTTTTTTTTTTTTTCCCAGGCAGGGGTGGGAATAGATGTTTATGGACTTTATAATGGATAAAATATTTTCTCTCTAGATTCTAGGCTCTGGAGAAATTTCTCTCATGAGAGAGGGGGAGTAGGGAGGATGGAAGGAACAATTACCTAAATAAATTGCTCTTTGAGAGAGGATTATTGGGCTGGATGGAGTCTCTCACTGCAGATTGGGAAGACTGTAGGGGCTTCTCAAATGCCTTCTGCAGACACCCGGTGGATGTGGCTTTCCTTGTCTGATTTCACCACTGTCCTCAGGAGGCTCTGCCCTCAGCCACACAAGATGCTATCACCTGAGCATCCTGAAACTCCAGCCATGCTTTGGTGGGCCGCAGGCCCGTGCAAGGCTGTGACATCAGGAGGTTTCAGACATTAGCAGCGTTGGCAGTTTTTAAAAGTTGATATGATACAACATTTGGTGACACTCTCACAGATGTGTCAGGGAGAGCTGAGGTGAAATGAAAATTGCAACAGAAGACAGATTCCAATGTTCTTGATGAAATTTGGGGTACCACTGGGGCAAGAAACATTGCTTCTGGTTTGTTAAAGCTACAGCCTCTGGAAACCTAATCCTTCCCCTCTCTGAGAGTGGAGTGGGAGCAGCAGGGGCCCGGAAGAGATGGAGGGGACAGGTTTGAGTTTTCTGATTTGTTACTGAGTGAATCAGGCGGATAAACAGGCTTGATTTTCAAAGGACAGGCAATCCTAAATGGATTTCTGACACTGAGGCTTTTAACTAAGTCTTTCTTCTTGGGGATGAGTGTAATTCACAAAACTCCATCCGTTACCTCATGCTGTAAGCAATTGTTTTTTACCCTCTAAGTAGTAAAACATGTTTTAAAATTAAAAAGAAGGGGGGGAAAAGATTCTGGCTGACTTCAGTGCTCTCAGAAGCCAGGCTGTCTTTGCAGTGGGCCAAGTGAAGGTGTAGCTGTAATATTTTTCTCCCTAAGTTGTGTTTTATATTTTTTTAGCCCAGAATTTGATTTCTAACAGGCCCACCAAAGGATTCTGCCCCTGGAAACTCCTTGTTTTGTATGCAGATGGCATGCTAATGAACTCATTACTGTGCATTTTATCCAGCTCTGGACAGATTTGTGACATTATTTTTCAAAACAAAACGGGGTTAGGCAGTTGGTTGGTTGGGCCTGGTGAGAATTGGGTGACTAAGTAAAAAAAAAATATTTTCCAAAACACTACCAACTTGCTCAGGGTTGCTGCTAAACATTCTGTTGATATAAAACTACCCTTACCAATCCCCCCCACCCCCACCCCCCCCC
>SJYC01138389.1:0-2500 GCA_006408675.1 Madoqua kirkii
TTGCCCATCTGTTAAATAGGAATTTGCTAATAACAGATATATTTGCCCATGCGTTAGATGAGTCATTAGAAGGTAAAAGGGCTTTATATTCTGAGGATGGTACTCTTGGATTGTAACCACTGAAACAATGGAAAAAATAGACACTTCTTGGATATATGGATTAGTTATAAAGTCTTCAATTCACTTTGAAAATTATTGTAGCCAACTCTTGCCTACCTTCTCTAGTGGAGGGGCCTTGTGATGTAGATTAATTAAAAAATAATGGGTAACACCCAAATAATTTGTTTTTGGTTTAGAATGTAAATGTAATTTTTTTCATTAAAAAAACTATTTTTGAGCAGTTTTAGGTTCACAGAAAAATTGAGAAGAAGGTACAGAGATTTCTCATCTTCCCTCTGCCCCCACATAATCACAGGCTCTCCCATTATCAACATCCCCCACCAAAGTGGTACATTTGTTACAACTGATGAACCTGTACTTGCTGACGTGTCACAATCACCCAGAGCCCACAGTTTACATTAGGGCTCACTCTTGGTGTTGTAAAGCCTATGAGTTTGGACAAATGTATAATATGTATCCACCATTATAGTACCATAAAGAGTATTTTTGCCACAATTTAAATCCTCCGTGCCCTGCCTATTCATCCTTACCCCACCCCACACTCTGACAGTGACTGATGTTTTTACTGTGCCTGTAGTTTTGCCTTTTCCAGAATGTCATATAATTGGAATCATACAGTATATAGTCTTTTCAGATTGGCTTCTTCCACTTAGTAACATGCATTTAAGGTTCCTCCATGTCTTTTCATGACCCAATAGCTCATTTCAATTTAACAGTGAATAATATACCATTGTCTGGATATATTGCAGTTTATTTATCCATTCACCTACTGAAGGACATCTTCGTTGTTTCCAAGTTTTGGCAATTATGAATAAAGCTGCTATAATCCATCGTGTGCAGGTTTTTGTGTAGAAATGTTTTCAATTATGTAATTTTGGGAAGCAAGGTGATCATGCTTTTGTTAAGCAAATGTTACACAAAATTTGTAATTCCATAAACTCAGACCAAATGGTGGTAGCTCAGGAAAAAAGATGAACATTTATTAAGGAATCATATGGGCCGTGCATCGTTTTCATATTTTCATTTACCCCCCTAGTATTCAATATTCAACCTCAGGAATATGTTACTGCTCTACATTTGCAATTGAGGGAGCAGAGACTTAGAGCAGTTGAATAAGGTGTTCAAGATCACACAGCTAGAGTGATTTGAAAAAGGTGAATCTGACCCCAGAACCCTATCAGTAGGCCCCTATGGCCTCCTGTAGGAGAAAGCATGTTAGGATTAAAGCTTTACCACAGCTAATCCCCTGGCTGGCTAGTCAACAATCAGATAATGGAGTTGATACTATATACTTAAAACCATAGCAAACTTGTTAATATTAAATGTTTGATTGCCTTTGGAAGGAGTGATCCAGGTATCAGTATTTACATATGAAAGTAATTATCATGCTTTCTGACTGTATACTTTTCCTAGAAAAGATAATAACCTTTATTTCCCACTTTGTGGCTCTTTGAGGAAGGAAAAGGAATGAATGGCCATTTGCCATTTGTCTAGTAATTCAATTAGAGCTATTATGAAGCTCAGCACTTTACATGTAATAATTCATTTAATTCTCTTGAGAAACTTATAAGGTTGGTTTTATGAATCCATTTTACATATGTGGAAACTGAGATTCATAAATGAGGTTGGGTAACTTGCCCCATATGTTTAGCACATGGTCAAGCTGGCCACTGAACCCAGGTTTGTCTGAAATATCCTGCTATGTGCCATGAACTGTATCTCATTTAACTTTTGTGACAGCCCCATCAAAAAAAGTGGCATTATTACCATTTTCCAGATGAGGGAGTGGAGGTCTTGAGAGTTTGTGCTGAGGGCCTGGCTTGAAAGGCCCTCTGCTGTGTTGCTCAACTCTGCTGAGCAGCCCTTGTTCATTTGTAGAATAAAATAGGGGGATATGCCTCAAACTTGGGACTGTTTGTGTTCTCAATCTTAGAAGTCTAGGAGCTCTTCTCCCCCAGCCCCCTTAACATCTGGAGATTTTTCAAATCTCATTAGCTCCTGTTAAAATAATGTGGATTGAGCTCTGGGTTGGTTAGCATATTTCTTCTTTACATTTTCTAAAAATGGCCGTGATTGTGAGTCAGTCTCATTTATCAAAGGAAGCTCACTCTATCTGTAGCATTTATTTTTTTCCACTTTCTATGAGACAAACCTTTGGCTGGAACATATTTTAATTTCATCTGACCCACTTTACTCCATGTTGTTTTGGACAAATACAAGTCTCTTCTGAATTTGCTTATGGCCCTTGCTGGGAGGCAAGGTGAAGATCCTGGATATTTGCAAACTGGGTCTTAAAGTGTTACTCAAGCTTTGTAGGTAGATTTTAGGATAGAAACCTAGATCCTGGTGTAGTTGTCATTAACACATGGGTTCAATGTGG
>SJYC01138389.1:7500-41435 GCA_006408675.1 Madoqua kirkii
GTCTGGATAAAATGAACAAAGGAGGGCATTGTATGAGAGGAGGTTGGAGGGATGGGCAGGGCCCAGATTTAGCCAGGTCTCTCAGGCAGTAAGGAAATGGCAACCCACTCCAGTATTCTTGCCTGGAGAATCCCATGGACAGAGGAGTCTGGTAGGCTACAGTCCACGGGGTTGCAAAGAGTTGGACACGACTTCACTTTCACTTTCTTAGGCAGTAAAAAGTTTCAACTTTAAGTGCAAATTGGAGAGTTTTTAGGAATGGAATGATATGATTTATGTTTTTAAAGATTACCTGTGTCATTCATCCATGTGATAGTTTTTAAGAGAGGGTTTCAGCCCACATTGACCATACTGGCTACCGGGCATGACTTCAAGCTGCAGAGGGAGGTAGCAGCGTGGGCCTGGAGGAGGGGGCAAAGGCTAAGCAACAACTGAAGAAGGTATGGGAGCTGGGAAGGTGACAAGAAAGCACGGAGCTTAAGGACCTGCAAACACTGAGTATGAACGGGGTGCAAGATGCAAGGGAGGGAAAAATCAGCTGGGAGGCAAGATCAGGGCCAGGTAACAAAAAAGCCTGTAGACCAAGAGAGCCTGGGCAAAGTCCTAAGGGCGATGGGTTTCTGATGACACATCAGATTTCTGCCTTAGCTGCTGTGTGGATGATGATTAAAGTGGGCAAGGCTGGATTCAAAAGACAAGCCGGGATTGTGGCAGTCATCAAGGCAGAGACGATGGTGACAGAGCGGAGCAGGCGCAGTAGGAATGGAGAAATGTACTCGGGGTTCAGAGTGGCCCCAAGCGATAGAGCATGGGGGTTACTGTGTGTGGCGGGAGTGGAAAATGTGGAGTCCAGAGAGATGCAGGGGAATTCATCTGACCTACTCACCGTCAAGCAGAGATGGCGAAGGGGTCCCGGACAGTGATGTGAAGCAGTGGCTTCTCGGCCTTCCATCTCAGCTCAGTGCCCCCAGGCTTCAGCCAGTGTTACTGAACACTGACCCAGGAGAGGGGATACGAAAGTGGGGGTTCTGCTGAAGGAGATACAGTGAGCCAGATTTTCCAGCTCAGTTTACTTCACCCCAGCATTTTCCAGCTACTAAATCCAATTCTTTTCCGAGAATCTCCGTTAGAGTTCACATCTAACAGCAAAAGGTCACACTCCCATTGTCCTCAAAAATTTCTGTCCTGCCATTGTTGAGCATCCATGGGCGCCGAGGTCTGGAGCTTCAGGAGGAGCCCAGGGCAGGGTAGGAAAGCTCTCACGGAAATCACTCGGCTTTGCTTGTCATCTGCCCACCATTTCCCTCTCGGCCTCCCTCTCCTGTCCTCCCCCCACCACCCCGCCACCCCCAGCATCTAGTCACTCTTCTTAATAGTTTTTGAAAAGTTAACAGAGTGAAAAAAACAAGGTTTAGGCATACATTCTAAAGAAAGCATATAAATGTACATCTTGCAGCTTCAGCAACTTGGGTTTGTCTCAATTTTCTTCAAGTCAGGGAAACTGTAAACACAAAAGCAAAACGGAGAGGCATTTCTCAGGGAGCCCTCAGCCCTGTTTTGGGAATATGTCTCTCATTCAGGAGTCGAGAACCAGGGATTGGAGCCATGACTATTAATTCCTTGTAACATTAGTAGGAGTGTAGGAGGGGAGCCCTTTGGTGCCTATTGCTCACGGTCTTCCTCGGCTCTCACCCTCCTTTTTTTGCTTTTGTTTTTAATGCATGGCCTGCATAACTAGCTGCTAGGATTGTTTTTAGACTTTCTGTAACTTATAACCCGGGAGAAGGCAATGGCACCCCACTCTAGTACTCTTGCCTGGAAAATCACATGGATGGAGGAGCCTGGTGGGCTACAGTCCATGGGGTCACACAGAGTCGGACACGACTGAAGCGACGCAGCAGCAGCAGCAGCAGCAGCTTATAACCTGGTCTTCCCTGGTGCCTCAGTGATAAAAAGAATCTGCCCTGCCAATGTAGGAAACCCGGGTTCCATCCCTGGGTCAGAAAGATCTCCTGGAAAAGGAAATGGCAATTCTGTAACTTATAACCCGGGAGAAGGCAATGGCACCCCACTCTAGTACTCTTGCCTGGAAAATCACATGGATGGAGGAGCCTGGTGGGCTACAGTCCATGGGGTCACACAGAGTCGGACACGACTGAAGCGACGCAGCAGCAGCAGCAGCAGCAGCTTATAACCTGGTCTTCCCTGGTGCCTCAGTGATAAAAAGAATCTGCCCTGCCAATGTAGGAAACCCGGGTTCCATCCCTGGGTCAGAAAGATCTCCTGGAAAAGGAAATGGCAACCCACCCTAGTATTCTTGTGTAGGAAATCCCGTGACAGAGGAGCCTGGCAGGCTATAGTCCATGGGGTCACAAAAGAGTCACTCAACTTAGGGACTAAACAACAACAATAGCACATAGCCCTTTGGGTAGGGTTATAGAAACAGATAGACATTGTTTTAAACTCCAGCTCTATATCACCACCCAGCAGCTGTGTGATATCTTGGGCAATGTTACTTCACCTTTCTGAACCTTAGTTTCCTCATCTGTAAAATGGGGATAATCTCAGTAATCATGCTTGTCTTGTAAGGCATGATTTAATGGTCAAGAGTTATAGACTTTGGAACCAGACTATCTGGATCCCCACCTTAACTCTGCCACTCACTGTGTGGCCTTGGGAAGGTCACTTCATCTCTCTGAACCTCTGTCTCCTTCTCTGTAAAACACAGATAATGATGGTGCCTACCTCACTGAGTTGTTATGAAGAGTGTAAAGCATTTATAATTCACTTGTGTGGTAGGGCCCTACCAAGAAATAAACCCTTATGGAAGCAATGTACACATGGCAAGTGCAATTTCAGTATTTGCTAAATAAGTAAAAAGGACGTTTGAGAAGATTAAGTAAGAAAATGTGTACGAAATTAAGTGGCTAGAGTGGAGTCAGTGATTAAAATTTGTACCGCCAATCCTGCACTGCTGCCCCCACCTCCAGCCTGCCTCAGGTCTGGGCACATGGTACATCAGGGTGTATATTTATTGGTGACAGTTCAATCAACTCTAAGAAATAAGTGTTACTCTCTGGCCCTCAAGGTTTATGTTCTTTCTTTGCAAGGGGAAGCTGGGGCTGAACTTGAGAGGCTTGTGAAGGGAGATGTAATTTTCCTTATTTACTAACATTTACTTGGACTGGTGTCTGGGACACCCAAAATATGCTATGAATCAGTCAGAGGATAACAAGATCTGCAGTCCTGTACAGATTACTCACTAATTTGACATTTGGGGATTTTTGCAAAATGTTAGGGAACATTTGACAAGCTGCAAATTGCTATCTCTATAAAATGCGTTTGAATCTGAGGATGGGCAGCCCTCTCCACTGATGTGGTTCCATTTGTTCCTAGCAACAGCTGTTGCATCCTGACAAGGTGGCCCCTTTTTATTTTCTCTACCTGAAGTAGAAAGTGGTGGAAGTTTGCTCTGAAAATACAATAACTAAAATTCATTGAGCACCTACTATGGTTCAGGTGTCTTGACATTATTTGTTTCGTGTCATCTTCACAATCATCCTCTAAGGTATATATCATTAGCCTCTCTATTTTTCAGCAAGGAGACTGGAGTTCAGAGAGGTTAAGCAACTTGTTTAAGGCCACACAGTTCTGAATTTTCTAAGCTAGAATTTGAACCAGGGTCTACTTAACCCAACGTGTGAATTCCAATCCAGCAGGCCGTCTTACTCCACAAGAGCATCATCACATTCTGACTTGGATCTCTCACAACTGGAGGGGCAGAGGAGAGGAAAATTTCTTCGTAAGTCCCGAAACAATGGGGCAGCATCAGTGGCCATGAAAGTTTGTTCTACACTGTTTCATAGTGGGACCTCAATTACTTAGTGATGTAGGGCTTTGAAGAGCTTTCTCTTATTATGACATTGTTCTCAAAGTCAAACCAGAAAGGTGGAGTTGCTGGACTGAGCACCGTGCTCCCCATCTCCCATCCCCTTGGCGTGGTTATCATCCTCACATTATTTCTGGCACGCTACCATCCTATGACACTCACCATTCCCTGTCAGACAGATTTTCTCCCTGCTTTCTATCAACTCCATGGGAACAAAGGGGGCATGTATGCAGGCTCTGGGTCTGATGAATGGGAATGGGAATAGGGCCCTTAGGGAAAGCATGGTTCCTGGGGAAGTCTTTCATAGGCCAACTCAGTTGTATGGAGGTGCTATTCCAAGAAGAGGGCCCCCAGAGAGATACTACACACTTCAAAAGAGCAAACAAATGCCTCCTGATCTTAAAGGCAGCTCTAAAGTTGCCCTCTCCAGTTACTGCTTTAAATGAGACAAGAAATAAATTTAATAAGGGGCAAGGAACTCTCCCCTCATGGATCAGTGGTGAAGAATCTGCCTGCAGTGCAGGAGACCTGGGTTCTATCCCTGGGTCGGAAAGATTCTCTAGAGAAGAAAACGGCAACTCACTTTAGTTAGTATTCTTGCTGGAAAATCCATGGACAGAGGAATGGTGGGCTACAGGTCATGGGGTCACGAACAGTCAGACACAACCTAGAAACTAAACCACCACCACAAACTCCTAGGATTTGTCATACATTTTCTGGAACCTTTGTCATACATTTCCTGAAACCTGTTCTTCCCTATCTTTGTAGGTATTTGGGGCCTCCCCAGAGGAACAGTAAGTTTCTCAGTACGCTCGATCTTGACTCCCAACTGCTTGGTTGTGTTGTGTATTTGGTAAGTGCTTAATAGATGCCCATGGAAATGAAAATCCATTCCCGTGAATGTTAATACTTTCATACCACTTCAAGTACTGAGAGTGAGTGAACAATTTCTTTCTCTAGTTAGGAATATTTTGTTGCAATTTTAGTATTATTAATTAGGGGAAAAGCACAATGACTAAATGCTTTTATAGTAATTTTTATTTTATTCATTTCAGTAACATCTATAAACTGTAAAGAGTAGTAGTCTGAGGCTTATTCTTGAACCTACTTACTGGCAGTGTTTGGTGCCTGCAGAAATGCAGGCAAGGACTCTGGGACCTAGGAGGTGGGAGTTGGTGAGCAAGGTTCTGGCTTTGAATCAGAGGCCAAGGATTAGGCTTCTTTTGGCTTCTCTTTCTCCATTTTCTTTTCTATATAGTTGAAAGCCACAGCCATGTTAGCAATTGCCACTCAATTAAGAGCGCTAACTCCAAATACAAACTGGTAGATGGATAGGCTTATTCCTCTGGGACTTAATTACCCTAGAACTGGTCCAAGCAACATTAGCTTCACTCAAAGTATCATTACACACTGTCCAAATGGTCTCCTAAATGTCACCCTTGGAAGCAAGGGGACACCATGGGCTAGTGAGTCAAACACCTGTTTATCTGGAGGCCCTGGTACAGAGTCTGGCTCTGCTTCTAAAGACTGATCAAGCCAGTTCAGCTCTCGGGAGTGCTCTGAACTCATCTGTAAAATGGGAAGATGGAAAAAGATGACCTCTGAAGTCCCTTCCAGGTTTGTACTCTACAAATCCTCATTAATGGCTCTGAAGCACCCAAACCATCTTAATAGGTACTGGGTGTCACCCAGCTTCTCCTCCTGTCTGCACAGACCAGCTCCCAAAGGAACATGCTCAGAACATTGCTCTGGGTCTCTCTGGAGGGGAACCTTTCAATTTTCATGTCCTATTATTAACCTCTTCCCAAGCTCTGTTTTCCAAGTTTAGGCCGGCTCATCAGAGTTGAACATGGACTATTTGGATTTGTGCCCAAGCTGTTCTCCGAGCCTGATAGCACATTCATTACTCCCTACCCATGGTTTCTGCTAAATGACCTCGTTAGTGCTATAATTACATGTTGCTCTTTAGAAAGCTGGGGGTGGGGTGGGAGATGAGTTAACGAAGGCCAAGTACTGAGATGGAGTTCGTTGTAAACATACTGAATGACGGCCTACCTTCCCCAGGCCTGATTACCCATGGGGAGTTGGAAGGGAAGTTTTATGGTCTTTTTCCTCTCCTTTCTTTCTCATTTCCCATTAAGGGATGATGATAACATATATAAATGTGTTGGTGGTAGTTGGTAAATACATGAATTTAAAGCTGGGTGGTGATATTTTTACAACTTAATGTATATGGAACCATACATTTCCTGGAAGTAAAGAAATGAAAGCAAATATCTTCTGAGCACCTATATAGGTTTTTATTCATCTTTGCAACAAATTTATGAGCTAGTTATTATCCTTGATTTACTAATGAAGAAGCAGGTTCAGAGAGGTGTATTTTCCAAGGACAAAAACAAGTATATGGCTGAGTTAGGAGTTGAACCCAGATATGCCTGATTCCAGATCTCAATATCCCATGCTACCTCTCAGTTCATTCATTCACTCACTCACTCATTCAGTCATTTGTTCAACAAATATACTCTGACCTCTATCTGATGACAAAATCTAATCACATAATTTCAGAGTTTCTATTTACTCTATTTAATTGAATTTTACGGATTCCTTAGGTGACCCTAAACTCAGTGGGGTCTTCTTTTGTAATAATTTTCTCAGTACCCTCAGGCTTCCACCTTGGGGGTCAGATCTTAAATCTGAGATTCAGAACCCTAGGGTGTATGTGTGTGTGTGTGTGTGTGTGTGTGTGTGCGTGTGTGTGTGTGCGCGCTCAATCGCTCAGTCCTGTCTGACTCTTTGTGTCCCCACAGGCTGTCACCTGCCAGGTTTTTCTGTCCATGGAATTCTCCAGACAAGAACACTAGGGTGGGTGGCCATTTCCTACTCTGGGGGATTTTCCTGATCCAGGGATCAAAACTGCATTTCCTATACTGACAAGTGAATTCTTCACTACTGAGCCACCAAGGAAGCCCCCGGGACGCTGGGACATATGTTTAAAGACCATCCTGTGCAAACATCTATTTTTTTAGTTAAGGAAACTGAGGTTCAATGGTTTTTTGAAGTGGTAAGCTTCTCATTCCAGTACATTCTAGGGATGTCAAGCGTATATTTGAATTTACTTGGGGTGCTGAGAAGTGATGACTGTGTGCTGTAACACAGCAGTCCCCAACCTTTCTGGCACCAGAAACTGGTTTCTAGGAAGACAGTTTTTCCGTGCATGGGGTGGGCAATTATTTCTGTTTTGCCCGCTGCTAACTTCCTGCTGTGTGGCCCGGTTCCTAACAGGCCATGGACCCATAGTGGTCCATGGCCCAGGGGTTAGGGACCTCTCCTGTAACAAATACGAAAAATTTCCCCTGCTTTCTGGGACAGTTCACAGTGCTTGTGCCTGACAAGAGGTACTTGTCTCTCTACTGCACACATCAGTTGATTCACAGTGAACTTTTTCAGAAGCTTGTTAACTACAAAACTTTGTTGTCATACTTTTGTGACAGAGAATCCATTTTCCAGACTAGATCTCGGAAGCATTCAGAGTCTTCTTTGAGATTTCTTTCTGGGTGGTGGTAAGGTGAACCAGGAGACTCAAATACCTTTACTTGTCCCTATAGAATTCTTTCTGCCAATTTTTTTTAAAAGTGGAAAACACAATATGTTGAATGATGAGAGAGATGTCTACACTTACGGCAGAATAAATGATGTGATAGTAATAGTAATGAGATGCAAATTTAACCAAGTGATGGACTTTATTAAGACAGGGAGTCTTACCCATCTGATTACTAATTAGTATTTCACCGTAGAACTTGAAATTTGGCAAACCATGCATTTAAAAATGTGAGCATCGTTTGTTTGACAGACTGTCAAGACACTCATGCAGGCTTAATGTATTAGTTTATTCTATAGTAATCAAGTTGTTATTATAACTACAAGAAAACTGGAAAAATAAGCCTTTCACAGTCAAATTAGTCATAGGAAAGAAACTAAAAGAACCCCCCAACTTTGAGCAATAGTAAGGACTCTATAGTAGAGAGTTAGGGTATGAAACAGCAGGAAACCATTATTGCATGCAATCCTAGTTTCAATGATTCCACTAGAACATTATAAACCTATAATATATATACTTCAACATAAATGATAGACCTCATAGTAAAAGTGAACTCTTTATTCCACACTGATCAATTTGGGAAAACTGGTCCCTTCTTCCAGAAATAAATCATTAAGCTGCAGGCTTCACCTCAGAATAACTTTGGAAGAATTCTTCAGACCTCTTAAAGTAATTCACTTATATTCCTCTTCCATTTTTAACACCCAAAAATATGTACAAGAGATGCAGATACACCTCTAGAAGTTTTGAATGGGTGGACAAAGCAGTGTTAAAAATTCAACAACACTAATTACTAGCTGAGCAGTATAGAAACCTCTGAATAAATGTCAGCTGAAGAGATAAGCTCTTATCTTAATCTAATGACTCCACAGACTTAATTTGTCAGGCCAGCCTAGTTGATGAAAAACAGGTTTCTATTCTCCAGTGTTAGCAGGAACATCTTTCCAAATCTTTGAAGTTGGATAGTAATTCCATCAGTGTCATCCTGTAAAAATCTTCTGACCAAGCCAATTTAATTCCTATTGTCCTGTTACACTAATTAAAGTTGTTCCACCCCTATTGGACAAATATCTTAGTGAAGCCAATATATTTTTAGATTTTTGTACATTTTGAACTAATCACCCTCAACTCCCAATGTTTTGTGCTTTCTTCATAGGGCTGGAACATCAGAGACCATCTGTCTTCATATAGGGAGGCTGAGATTTCCAGAGAAGTGCATTAATTCTGAGGAATCCATTTACTGAGAGGCCATGTAGCAGCATAGCTAAGCGTGGAGATTCCGAGGCAGAAAAGCCTGGAGAATTTTTGCTGTGTCACGTACAAGCTGTGTGACCTTGGGTAAATGTCTTACTTCCCTAGCTTCAGTTTAATCATCTGTAAAATGGACAATAATCATGGATATCAAGAAGGTTAGATGAAAGAACACACACCAAGTACTTAGAGTGCTTGACCCTTATACTTAATAAAGGTCAGCCTTCTTTCATTCACTGATTCATTCATTTCTTTATTCATTCAATGAACAAATATTGAATCTTTTTTAAAAATAATTTTATTGAATTTTCTTCTTTTTTTCCAGATTATTATTATTTTTTGGTGTGGACCATTTTCAAGATCTTTACTGAATTTGTTACAATATTGTTTCTGCTTTATGTTTTGTTTTTTTTGCCACAAGGCATGTGGTATTTTAGCTCCCCAATCAGGGATTAAACCCATACCTCCTACATTGGAAGGTAAAGTCTTAACTACTAGTCTGCCATGGAAGACCCTATGTTCAGTTCAGTTCAGTCGCTCAGTCGTGTCTCACTCTTTGCAACTCCATGAATCGAAGCACGCAGGCCTCCTTGTCCATCACCAACTCCCGGAGTTCACTCAGACTCGTGTCCAATGAGTCAGTGATGCCATCCAGCCATCTCATCCTCTGTCGTCCCCTTCTCCTCCTGCCCCCAATCCCTCCCAGCATCAGAGTCTTTTCCAATGAGTCAACGCTTCCCATGAGGTGGCCAAAGTACTGGAGTTTCAGCTTTAGCACCATTCCTTCCAAAGAAATCCCAGGGCTGATCTCCTTCAGAATGGACTGGTTGGATCTCCTTGCAGTCCAAGGGACTCTCAAGAGTCTTCTCCAACACCACAGTTCAAAAGCATCAATTCTTTGGCATTCTGCCTTCTTCAGAGTCCAATTCTCACATCCATAAATGACTACTGGAAAAACCATAGCCTTGACTGCTACTGCTAAGTCACTTCAGTCATGTCCGACTCTGTGCGACCCCATAGATGACAGCCCACCAGGCTCCCCTGTCCCTGGGACTCTCCAGACAAGAACACTGGAGTGGGTTGCCATTTCCTTCTCCTAGCCTTGACTAGATGGACCTTAGTCAGCAAAGTAATGTCTCTGCTTTTGAATATGCTATCTAGGTTGGTCATAGCTTTTCTTCCAAGGAGCAAGTGTCTTTTAATTTCATGGCTGCAATCACCATCTGCAGTGATTTTGGAGCCCCCCAAAATAAAGTCTGACACTGTTTCCACTGTTTCCCCATCTATTTCCCATGAAGTGATGGGACCAGATGTCATGATCTTCGTTTTCTGAATGTTGAGCTTTAAGCCAACTTTTTCACTCTCCTCTTTTACTTTCATCAAGAGGCTTTTTAGTTCCTCTTCACTTTCTGCCATAAAGGTGGTGTCATCTGCATATCTGAGGTTATTGATATTTCTCCCAGCAATCTTGATTCCAGCTTGTGTTTCTTCCAGTCTAGCGTTTCTCATGATGTACTCTGCATAGAAGTTAAATAAGCAGCCTTGACGTACTCCTTTTCCTATTTGAACGATCCCAAATTGTGGACTGTTTGTATGTCTTTTACTAGATTCATTGTATTCTACTGTCAGCATTGTATCCACATGCTATCAGTTCCTCCACGTTTTAGTCATAGCCTAAAATCAGTATGGAGAAAGTGATGGCACCCCACTCCAGTACTCTTGCCTGGAAAATCCCAGGGATGGGGGACCCTGATAGGCTGCAGTCCATGGGGTCGCTAGGAGTTGGACACGACTAAGGGACTTCACTTTTACTTTTCACTTTCATGCATTGGAGAAAGAAATGGCAACCTACTCCAGTATTCTTGCCTGGAGAATCCAAGGGATGGGGGAGCCTGGTGTGCTGCCGTCTCTGGGGTTGCACAGAGTCAGACATGACTGAAGCGACTTTGCAACAGTAGCAACAGCAAAATCATTATATTTAATGTTGAGAGAAAAAGTGAGAGCTAAATGAAAAAGTACTGAAAGCATTTTCTCAAAAACTCTGGCTCATTATTTATTTGCAAGATTGTTGAAGAAACTTGAAGTATGATATTATTTAATTAGCTTAGGGTAGCTTTTTGTTGTGATTGTTCTTTATTTAAATTTTATTATTTTTAAATTTAAATTTATTTATTTTAATTGGAGGCTAATTACAATATTGTATTGGTTTTTCCACATACATCAGCATGGATGTTGTGGTTGTTCTTACAGCGGTTGGTTAACTTTTGTCTTTTTTTAAATATGGCAAAATATACTGAACATAAATGGGCTTCCCTTGTGACCCAGTCAGTAAAGAAACCGCCTGCAGTGTGAGTAGACCTGTGTTCGATCCCTGGGTTGGGAAGATCTCTTGGAGGAGGGTATGGCAGCATTCTCTAGTATTCTTGCCTGAAGAATCCCCATGGACAGAAGAGCCTGGTGGGCTACAGGCCATGGGTGACTAAGGGTTGGACACAACTGAGTGACTAAGGACAGCACCAAATGCAGAACTTAGTATTCAAACCACTTTTGAGTGTGGCATTAATACATTCGCATTATTGTCAACCATCACCACTATTCATCTCCATAACTTTTGCATCATCCCAACCTTAAACTCTATATCCATTAAACAGGGACTCCCCACTAGCTCCTCCCCTTGTTGTTGTTGTTGTTGAGTTGCTAAGTTGTGTCCAGCTCTTTGTGATCCCATGGACTGCAGGACGCCAGGCTTCCCTGTCCTCCACTCTCTACCGGAGTTGGCTCAAGTTCATGTCCGTTGAATTGGTGATGCTCTCTGGTCTCATCCTCTGCTGCCCTTATCTCCTTTCCCCTTCAATCCTTCCCAGCGCCCCCCTCTTCTTAGTTCCTTGTAATTATTATTCTACTTTCTGTCTATGAATTTGATTGTTCCAGATGCCTCACACGGGTGATGGAGAAGGCAATGGCAACCCACTCCAGTACTCTTGCCTGGAAAATTCCATGAATGGAGGAACCTGGTGGGCTACAGTCCATGGGGTAACAAAGGTTGGACACTACTGAGCGACTTCACTTTCACTTTTCACTTTCATGCATTGGAGAAGGAAATGGCAACCCACTCCAGTGTTGTTGCCTGGAGAATCCCAAGGATGGGGGAGCCTGGTGGGCTGCTGTCTCTGGGGTTGCACAGAGTCAGACAAGACTGAAGTGACTTAGCAGCAGCAGCAGCAGCAGCATATGAGTGAGAGCAATATGTTAATTTTTCCTAGTGTAGTGTTTTCAAGGTTCATCCATATTGCAGAGTGTGTCAGAATCTTATTCCTTTCTAAAGATTAAGTAGTGTTGCACTGTATTGTGTGCCATCTTTGCTTACCCATTTATCCATCAATGAGCATTTGGGTTGTTTCCACCTTTTGGGCCATTGTGAATAATGATGCTATTAACATTGTGATAGAAATATCTGTTTGAATCCCTGCTTTCAGATATTCTGAGTATATTCCCCATAGTGTAATTTCTAAATCATATAATTCTATATTCAAGTTTATGAGGAAATGCAAGTTCTTTCCACAGCTGCTGCATTATTTTACATTCTCACCAAAAATGTATAAGGCTTCTAATTTCTTCACATCCTCATCAACACTTGTTATTTAAAAATTTAATAATAGCTATCTTAATGGGTGTGAAGTAATGCTTTAGATGAGTTTTAAATAATACATTTTAAAATGTTAACTAATTGGACTAAGAATTATGAGGATATGCAGCATTTGAACCATATTTAAGTGTACCCATCCCAGGTAAAATTTCCCAGATATAAAATTCAACTAAGATACATTCATTAACTGAATAAGTATTATACCGCTCACTGTGTTGAGAACCATACTAGGCATGAGAGTGTTGTCAGGGTCCATGACAAGTTCCAATGTACTTGAGAAATTAGGTTAAATGTCTTTTTAGCAACAGCCATAACAACAAGAACAACTTGTCTGTTGAGATGTAAATGCAGTAATATTATCTCACATTTTCTTGTTCATTTCAGAGCTTTTGAGCTATTTTGACATATATATCATATTTGATAGAGTCTTTGTTCTTAAAGGTAAAACAGTGATAATCATCTCTAGAGGTCAGAGTGTAAAACTAAAGTGTATATTGACTGTTGTCTGATGGCTTCTTCAGATCCTAAAACATCCTTTGAGCTCTAGGACTTTTGACTACAGTCTGGTTGTGTTCTTCAGATTTGAATGCACTTCAGATGTAATGTCTTAAATTCTCACTCATCACTTGCCTTCTCTCTTCCTTAATAGTTTGCATCTCTTTTAAGGCCATAAATATTGTGGTGAGAAGAAATCTAGGCTGGCCCATGGCCTGTCATTAATGAATTATGTCCTATTCTTTTGGGCCAGTATGTCACTGCAGCATCCTTCTTAATATATGCTCTTAACAGCCACTAGCAATTATTTATATTTGGTTCTCAAAGCTACCTACCAGCCTCCCTTTATTAATATAATGATCTAACATTACAGATGGAGAAAGTGAGACTCTGAAAGTTGATTTGTACATTAGTGCTCCTATTATTGGTCTTTTATTAAAGGATGAGAGATCTAGGCTCAGATAGAGTTGGATACTTAGCTGAGATTCTAGGATTCCTGAATCCTAAGTCAGTTATCTTCCTAGTGGGTATGAATGTATGCCAGCTGTTCAGTCATGTCTGATGCTTTGAGACCCCATGGACTGTAGCCCACTGGGTTCCTCTGTTCATGGAATTTTCCAGGCAAGAATACTGGAGTGGGCTGCTATTTCCTATTCCAGGTGATCTTCCCAACCCAGGGATGGAACTTGCATCTCTTCCATCTCTTGCATCGGCAGGCAGATTCTTTAACACTGTGGCCACTTTGGAAGCCTGATTTTCCTACCATCATAGGAAATTACTGACAAAGAAGGAGTTTAC
Organism: Madoqua kirkii; assembly: GCA_006408675.1. NCBI lineage: Eukaryota > Metazoa > Chordata > Mammalia > Artiodactyla > Bovidae > Madoqua > Madoqua kirkii. The sequence continues at coordinate 21,178 of SJYC01138389.1, forward strand.
CTTTCCTTTTGATCCATGATTAAAAGCAAGAAAATATATACCAGAACCATTTTCTTCTTCCTGCTATAAGCCAAATATCTTTACTAAGACACTAAAGTTTAGAACAAAAGTTCTGACTATAAATTTACATTTTCTTTTTTGCTGAATTAATATTTGTTCAGTACAAGTTTATCTTGAGATTTTTCTACTAATATTGTGATTTTAAGTCTTACTGAATTCTTATGTAATTTTTAATTCAACAAAATAAAGAGGATAAATACATCTGAGAATCAAAGCTCCAAAATGTGATCTTCCATAACTTAAAAATATTGCAGCCTGGCCATGTCTTCTGAACTTCAATATTTATCTTAGGAGCAATCTTTCTTTGCCTGGCAATACCGGGCCAAGCTTTAATTTGGCAGGCAACCAAACCCTCCCAGGTGACTTCGGTCCCTGAGTGACTGACTGCCTTTAAATGGCTCATGTTTTATTAGAGTGTGTGATTAAAACATGAAGGCAAGTAGTAAAATCATGGCCAGGCAGACCATCTGAATATATGGTGCAGTCTCAAGAGAGGATTGATTTGGGTTCTATTAAAGTGAAATTATGCTGGGCCATAATGTAGAGCAGTTGTGCCATGAGGCTTGTCACAGAGTATTTCCATATGGATGGCATCACCATGTATACAAGTGATCACAATGACAGATTCATATATAATACCAGACCATCACCTAGAGAGGTTGCTCCCATCTATGGAGAGAACTCTCACCCGGCCTTTATTTTTTTAAAAATATTTTAATTTTCATTTTTTAAATTATGAAAGTATGATAACATTTACAAGAGACAGGGAAAATACAGAACAATGGTACATATAGTTCCACTATATATTACAGTTATTTTTTAAGTAGATAGACTAACATTTTTAGTTGGAGTTTTGATATCAAACTTGCAAAAATTAATAAAATGAATATACAGAGAAGTAGGAGGATATAGTAGATCTGAAAAGCACTTTGAGTAAATTCAACATAAGTAAGATTTACACAATTTTCACACAACAATAAGATACAAATTCTATTTAAGTTCCCATAGATTATAAACTAGAAGACACTGGAAGATGTCCGGGGACATACAGTGCAAAAATGTCATGGTCTAAAGGTATTGAAATCTGTGTACCGAGTCTGTTCTGTTCTCTTATGACTGTGGAATTATGCTAGAAATCAATATAAATAGATATTTGAAAGTAATCCACTTATTTTCCACTCAGCCTTTAATAAGCAACATTTGTCTCTACCTATAGTCTTTTTTGGGAGAAGGCAATGGAACCCTACTCCAGTACTCTTGCCTGGAGAATCCCATGGACAGAGGAGCCTGGTGGGCTGCAGTCCATGGGGTCACGAAAAGTCGGACACGACTGACTGACTTCCCTTTCACTTTTTACTTTCATGCATTGGAGAAGGAAATGGCAACCCATTCCAGTGTTGTTGCCTGGAGAATCCCAGGGGGGAGCCTGGTGGGCTGCCGTCTCTGGGGTCGCACAGAGTCAGACATGACTGAAGCGACTTAGCAGCAGCAGCAGCAGCAGCAGCATAGTCTTTTTTGGCCCCCATGCTGCTGTTGCTGCTGCTAAGTTGCTTCAGTCATGTCCGACTCTGTGTGACCCCATAGATGGAAGCCCACCAGGCTCCCCCATCCCTGGGATTCTCCAGGCAAGAAAACTTGGCTCCCATGCTGGGTGCAAAATCTTTCTCCATCCTCACATTGTGTCCTGTGAGTATCTTTGCCATGACTCTTATCATGCTTGGTGTAAATGTTAACTTTCTTGCTTGTCACATCTAGGAGATTATGAATTCCTTAAAAATAGGGAATAATTTTCGTATGCTTTTATATTTTGAGTGCATAATATAATAGAAAGTCATCAATAATTATTTGTTGCATGAATGAAGATGACTTGTGGGGAAAATTCCATGGGTTTATTTCTTAGTTGGTCTTTTATCTCTTCCTATCTCTGTCACGGTACTAAGGTATGTCTTTGTTTAATAACTTACTTGTCACCCTGATATATTGTAAATAACTTTGGGACAGGAACTGTAAGGTTCTCATTCAGGTGCCTCTGGTTTTTCTCCATATTCAGGACCCAGCATGTGTTTGTTAAGGGCACCACCTCCTGCTGCCACCCTCCTCTCGTGTTTGTTAAGGGCACCACCTCCTGCTGCCACCCTCCTCTCCAGCCTCAACACTAACCATCTCCCAGAAGGTTCACTTTTGCTTCTGTATGTTTGTACTTGTTATTCCATTTCTACTCTGAACACTCCTTTCCTCTTACCCTACTCCCTAATTTCCCTTTAGGTCCAGCTTCAACATCACATCTTTCATACAGACTTGTATCCAGAGGGATGCTCCTATGACATGCTCATACTGTCCCTGGCGTTTGCTCCATCATCACCTTTTTTCTACTGTGCCGTTCATTTAGAATAGAATATATTCCTTTTTGAACTGACGAGTCCATCGATCTCATACTCCAGTGATTCCCTAGTACCCATCGTAGTGCCTGGCATTTATTCATGAGATATAAAAATAAAAATTCCCACAGTCTGGTTCAACCCTCCTCAATTTGCCACATACCTCAACTTAACTTCCTTATTCCATAAAGTTTACAATTTGTCTTCTCCATACTGCTCTGTCTGCAATATTTTCCCACTTTTTCCTAACTCTGGTAAACTCCATTTTCTTCAATAAATTTTTGTTGGCTTCATTAACACTCACTTTTGCCCAACTCTTAGAAGTCTGTGATATTATCACCTGCACCACATAGACATTTTTATGAGAAAATTTTACCTAGCACAGCTTGTCTGAACGTGACAAATAGATTCAAGGGATTAGATCTGATAGATAGAGTGCCTGAAGAACTATGGACAGAGCTTCTTAACATTGTGTGAGAGGTGGTGATCAAAACCATCCCAAAGAAAAAGAAACAAAAAAGCAAAATGGTTGCTGAGGAGGCCTTACAAATAGCTGAGAAAAGAAGAGAAGTGAAAGGCAAAGGAGAAAAGGAAAGATATACACATTTGAATGCAGAGTTACAAAGAACAGCAAGCAGAGATAAGATAGCCCTTCTAAGTGATTGATGCAAAGAAATAGAGGAAAACAATAGAATGGGAAAGTCTACAGAACTCTTCAAGAAAATTGGAGATATCAAGAGAACATTTCATGCAAATATGGGCACAATAAAGGACAGAAATTGTATGGACTTAACAGAAGCAGAAGATATTAAGAAGAGGTGGCAAGAATACACAGAAGAACTGTACAAAAAAGATCTTCATGACCCAGATAACCATGGTGGTGTGATCACTCATCTAGAGCCAGACATCCTGGAGTGTGAGGTCGAGTGGGCCTTAAGAAGCATCACTACGAACAAAGCTAATGGAGGTGATGGAATTCCAGTAGAACTATTTCAAATCTTAGGAGATGATGCTGTGAAAGTGCTGCACTCAATATGCCAACAAATTTGGAAAATTTAGCAGTAGCCACAGGACTGGAAAAGGTCAGTGTTCATTCCAATCCCAAAAAAGGGCAATGCCAAAGAATGTTTAAACTACTACACAACTGCACTCATTTCACATACTAGGCAAAGTAATGCTCAAAATTCTCCAAGCTAAGCTTCAATAGTACATGAACAAAAAACTTCCAGATATTCAAGCTGGACTTAGACAACACAGAGGAACCAGAGATCAAATTGCCAGCATCTGTTGGATCATAGAAAAAGCTAGAGACTTCCAGAAAACCATCTATTTCTGCTTCATTGACTATGCCAAAGTCTTTGACTGTGTGTGTCACAAGAAACTGTGGAAAATTCTAAAAGAAGGGAAATACCAGATCACCTTATCTGCTTCCTGAGAAATCTGTATGCAGGTCAAGAAGCAACAGTTAGAACCAGACATTAAACAATCGACTGGTTCCAAATTGAAAAAGGAGTACATCAAGGCTGTATATTGTCACCCTGCTTATTTAACTTATATGCAGAGTACATCATGCAAAACGCTTGGCTGGATGAAGCACAAGCTGTAATCAAGATTGCTGGGAGAAATATCAATAACCTCAGATATGCAGATGACACCGCCCTTAAGGCAGAAAATGAAGAGGAACTAGAGCCTCTTGATAAACGTGAAAGAGGAGAGTGAAAAAGCTGGCTTAAAACTCAACATTCAAAAAACAAAGATCACAGCACCTGGTCCCATCACTTCATGGCAAATAGATGGGGAAACAATGATGGGGATGGTGACAGACTTTAGTTTTTTGGGCTCCAAAATCACTGCAGATGGTGACTTCAGCCATGAAATTGAAAAGACACTTGCCTTTTGAAAGAAAGACATTTTTGACATTGACAAGTCACTCAGTTGTGTCCGACTGTTTGCAGCCCTATGGACTGTAACCTTCCAGGCTCCTCTGTCCATGAGATTTTCCAGGCAAGAGTACTGGAGTGGGTTGCCATTTCCTTCTCCAGGGAATCTTCCTGACCCAGGGATCAAACCTATGTCTCCTGTATTGTAGGCAAATGCTTTACCATCTGAGCCAAGCTATGACAAACGAACACAGTGTATTCAGAAGCAGAGGCATTACTTTGCCAGCAAGGGTCCATATAGTCAAAGCTATGATTTTTCCAGTAGTCATGTATGGATGTAAGAGTTGGACCATAAAGGAGGCTGGGCTCCGAAGAATTGATGCTTTTGAACTGTGATGTTGGAGAAAACTCTTGAGTGTCCTTTGGGCTACAAAGAGATCAACCCAGTCCATTCTAAAGGAAATCAATCCTGAATACTCATTGGAAGAAATGATGCTGAAGCTGAAGCTGCAATATTTTGGTCATCTGATGCGAAGAGCTGACTCATTAGAGAAGACCCTGATGCTGGAAAGATTGAGGATGAAATGGTTGGATGACAACACCAACTCAGTGGACATGAGTTTGAGAAAGCTCTGGGAGGTGCTAAAGGACAGGGCAGCCGGGAGTGCTTCAGTCCATGGGGTTGCAAAGGGTCAGACACAACTGAGCAACTAAACAACAAATTGCCCAACCCTAGAAATTTACTGTATTTTCATCTGCACCACAGAGATATTTTTGTGAGAAAATTCCATCTAGCCCTGCTTATCTGAATGTGGCATTTTCCTCTCCAGCTAGAATATTTGCTTTTATAGCTTCCACTGCAGTGCTAATCCTACTCTACTCTATTCCCTTCCCACACCAAAAAGTTTAGACTGGGTTGATCAAATTCCAAAAACACAATCTTTTATTATAATAAATAGTCAAAGGGAAACAGAAGGCATGAAAAACAACTTGTATACAATTTTTTTTGATATTACAAAAGATGTATCAAAGTAGTCATCATAGATGAAAAGAAGAAAAAACAAAACAAGATTTTATTAATTTTTTTTGCCCTTATTTTATGGTTTTATGTTGATTTTTCCCTCTCTTTTCTTTCTTTCTTTCTTTTTTTTTTTATATTGTCTTTTCTGTGTTTGAGGTCTTTACAACTTTAAATCTGGCTCTAGGGTAGGCTTAAAACCAATTAACTTTGCTCTCAATTTCAGACTCTTTTAAACTCTAGTGGGAGGTGGGAGACTTGAAATCTGGTCCTCTCAATATATCCTTAAGTAGCTCTGTGTTTTGCTGCAAGTCACTTCTCTCTGCATCTTCACAATGAAAGGTTATATTGAATGATCTTGAATGGCCTGGGAAAAGATGGCACATCTTTCTAAGTCTTCCACCACTCTTCTCTCTCACATTTATTCTTGCACTTGGCTAGTGCTATTTCATTACCATCTCTCAGCCAGGAATTTCACCAGACAGGAAAGCCATCTTGATCATTTTCCACCAAGCGATGTCCACTTCCCCCATCATGATTCAGCATTTGCTTCTTGAAGACATAACTAACTATCTCACAAGAATGCCAGTTATTTCCTCATGCATATTCATTTAGTAGAATCTTTAATTTGCTGATATGTTTTCCTACAGACTTCTTTTAAATTCCTCCAAATCATAATCTCAACATTCAGAAAACTAAGATCATGGCATCTGATCCCATCACTTCATGGCAAATAGATGGGGAAACAGTGGAAACAGTGGAAACAGTGGCTGAGCTTATTTTTCTGGGCTCCAAAATCATTGCAGATGGTGATTGCAGCCATGAAATTAAAAGACACTTGCTCCTTGGAAGGAAAGTTATGACCAACATAGACAGCATATTGAAAAGCAGAGACATTGCTTTGCCAACAAAGGTCTGTTTAGTCAAGGCTATGATTTTTCCAGTGGTCATGTATGGATGTGAGAGTTGGACTATAAAGGGAGCTGAGCACTGAAGAATTGATGCTTTTGAACTGTGGTGTTGGAGAAGACTCTTGAGAGTCCCTTGGACTGCAAGGAGATCCAACCAGTCCATTTTAAGGGAGATCAGTCCTGGATGTTCATTGGAAGGACTGATACTGAAGCTGAAACTCCAATATTTTGGCCACCTGATGCGAAGAGCTGACTCATTGGAAAAGACCCTGATACTGGGAAATATTGAGGGCAGGAGGAGAAGGGGAAGATAGAGGATGAGATGTCTGGATGATATCACTGACACAATGGGCATGAGTTTGGGTGGACTCAGCTGGCCTGTTACTTAGGGAGGACAATGCCATATTAAGAATGACCAAAAGCAGGTTATGGCCAACCCTTATTTTCTTCATATTTACTGTGTTTAAGAGGCTGGGCTTTAAACTGCTAAAGATTAAGCAGCCACCTCAATCACTGGGAAGAAGGTTAGAAAGCACCCAGCTGCATTAAATGGTTAAGATTCTGGATTAAAATCGGAGAAATCACAGAGTAGAAATGATATAAGACTTCGTGTGTATTTTAAGTTAATGCTGAGAAATCATGAAAGATGAGAGAGCTATTAGAAGGAGGGAGGGACTGGGAAAGTACAGGAAGTCCTTTGGATGCAGCAGCACACCAAGAGGCAGGGCAAGGTATTGGGCAGAGCCAAAGATAATGCTTTCTGGCCCCAGAGATTTGCATCCTGGTTCTAGCATTCTGGCTGTTGGCTTTAGGAGAATGATTTACCTCTGTGCCTTCATTTCCTGAGCTGAAAGATGAACATGGTAACAATGACTTTTTGTTGGTTGATGTGAGGACTAAGTTAATAATAGTGCCAAGTTTGTAGGTTAGTGACCACCACATGGTGACACTCAAGAAATGTGGGCAAACATTTCTTTTTGACATAGTTCTACAAAATTCTTGAGCAGAATACTGAATTGGTGACATTTAAATATTTTGGAAAGGAAATATTAATTACAGGGTATCCAGAACCTGTGTTCTTAGTCAAGCCCAATTACACTCCTTACCTTGAGGACATACATGGTGGTAGATCAGTAGAAGTCTACAGTGTCTGTTTACATTCAGCCAAGCATGAAAAGAAGCTTCTTACAATGATCACATAGACATGATGGGGAAGCAAAGGAAAAGTTCATAAGCCCATTGCAAAGAGATGAGAAGATAAAACAACTTCTCCAGATCTTATTGATTAATAAATTACTGTCAGCCTGCAAGAAAACTGCTACCTATAGGACACAACACTCTGTTCTTAGTATCATCTCCTTCAAAATGCTCAACAATATCTGTGTAAAACATGAAAGACAAGGTAATTAAATAAGTCTGTGTCTTCCACTCAAAGGAGAAAGTTTTCATATAAAGGAAATCAGTCCAAAGATTTTGATTATCTGCAATGTTATAGGAATACCAAGTCAGTTTTAGGGGTTAAATATAAAATACTACACTTCTGGGAATTTCCTGGTAGTCCAGAGGCAAAGGCTCTGTGCTTTCATTGCCGAGAGGCAGGTTCAATCCTTGATTGGGGAACTGAGATAGCACAACCTGTGCAGTACAGCCAACAGGTAAATAAATAAAAATGCTATGTTTAGATTAAAAGGAGTGAGAGGTTTGGCCTGGAACCAATTCTAGCTTTCCAGAGAACTGAAGTCTACACTTTGGTAACAATGTAACATGCCTTCAAGACACTTACAGAAAAACAGTCTCTGGACCTGTTTGGAAGATCCGTGGAGAAGAAGCAGAGACCGACCTGTTCAGCACTGGGCATGTGTCAGGTACTGCTTTGACCAATGTGCAAATATTGATGGATTTAAGTCAGTGTCAGAGTCTTGGTGTTACATTTTATTTCAGTATTATTATTTTTAAAGTCTTTGTTGAATTTTTAAAATACAATATTGCTTATGTTGTTTATATAGGATCTTAAGTCCCTGACCAGGGATAGAACTCGCATCCTCTGCATTGGTAGGCAAAGTCTTAACCACTAGACCTCCAGGGAAGTCCCTTAGTGTGACATTTTGAAATGGAGGTTAAACTAGACAGGGCCCACAGGAAGTAACCAGGTTGGTAAGAAGTTAGGATGGCCCTCAGTGATGAAGATGAAGATGTTATAAATACCTTTAGTTTGTTTTAAAATACAATCTGGGGGGGAAAAAAAGAGCCAGGATAAAGAGATGGGTATAACAATAAGGTTCAACTTAAAGAAAATCTTTTACTGAAACTAGAGAGAGCTCTCTGACCCTGCGAGGGCCCAAGTCAAGCTGGAGAATCTCTAGTGAAAGAACCTTTGTGTGTAATGCTGCCCTGGGTTAGGTTAGATAACTTCTGGGCTTCTTTCAATTCTGTATCCTGTGACAAATGATGACTGAAGACATTTAAAATTTAAAAAATAAGATGTCATGATTTATGACATTCCATTTGAGCCATAAAGTCTGTTTTTACTCTCTAATGGTTCACCAGCTTCTTTAACCACAAATATCTTGTTAAGATGAATCACAATTTTTGATGAAACAGAAGTAAAATAATGACCTGAAAAGGTGTGATATCCAGAGAAATGGCCTTGGTAACCACGCTTTTTTCTTCAAGTCCATGAAGAAAAGAGACTTCAGTCCCTCATCTGATGCCATAAATACTCTGTCTCCAGGAACAGAGATAGGGAGCTGGTGTACTATGATCCTTCTCTGTGTTTTTTAATCTTTCATCTTCACAGAGGTGTATTACTGAGGGGAAATGATTATATGCCATCAAGCACTCCTGGAATATCAAAATATGGCTCTCCTGAACAGTCTTCCCCCCTCTTTAAGCATACAGCTCACAGAGTTGTTTTTTGAGGTATAGCTCCTTTACAAAATTTTCTCTTCACTCACCATTTTTTTCTTTTTACAAACCCAGGAGAAGGCCATACATTTTCAGCTGGCTTCCCATATATTTGTGCTGTTATCTGTTACTTCACTTTTCAGAGGAAAATGTTTGCTTCTAATGTCTTTTTAAGACAAATAGGCTGCCTAAACTGTACCTGTTAAAAAAATTGTTAATAATTCTTCACTGCACCTTTTTCCTTCTAAAGTAAATGGCTTGTTGCAACCAATTAAAGCCTGATTCTATTTATAAGGAGGAAACTCTTCCTTTTATAGAAGATTTTATCGTGCTTTGGCATGAAGACAGACCTTGGTTTATTGGCTCAAGATGATTTTCAGCAAAATTGTGTCCACATAACTGTAGAAGTAATTAAGCCCACATTGGGGCTATCTGTCCTGCTGTCAGGGAACAAGGAAACATCCCTGGTGCAATTTTACATAGGAAATGCTGACACTGACTCCTGAAGATAGCTGATAAGAGATGCTCGATTGCAGGCGTCATTTTTCCTCCAGCGGGTCATTGCCACCCATTATGAAGTTGAGACTAACTGAACGGAGCAAAGTACAGTTAATTTAGACAGAAATCACAGCTGCCAAAAATTCTGTGTTAAAGTTCAATAGAAGAACTTTCAGAGGAGACACGACGGTATGGTTCAGATTTGCCACTGCCGCTAAGCATGGGGCTTGCAAGATAGTGGTGATGTTACCAAACAAGACTTAGGTCCCCTTACTTACACACAATAAAGCCAATCTACTGTACCAGATTGTAGTGAAGGACAGTGCAGCATGTATTGCAGGGCACCAAGCAAGGAGCTCAGGTAGGTAGTGCTGAACAGGCTTGAACTCTGTGAAGGTTTTCAGGGAAAGGTTTAAAAGACAGGGTGAGGGAGGGCGGTTGTAGGGTGAGTGACCAGCACATGGACATTCTTCTGAATGGTTAGTGGTGAGGTAATCAGGAGTCAGCATCATCAGCCTTCTGATTTCCACCAGTCTGGGGTCTATGTACTTATGGGCAGCATACAGTTAACTTGTTCCACTTGAGGGGGTTTCAATATCTGCAAAACAGCTCAAAAGATATGGCTCAGAATATTATCTATAGCCCCTGCTGCTGCTGCTAAGTCACTTGTCATGTCCTACTCTGTGCGACCCCATAGACAGCAGCCCACCAGGCTCTCCCGTCCGTGGGATTCTCCAGGCAAGAACACTGGAGTGGGTTGCCATTTCCTTCCAATGAATGAAAGTGAAAAGTGAAAGTGAAGTTGCTCAGTAGTGTCTGTCTCCTAGTGACCCCATGGACTGCAGCCTACCAGGCTCCTCCGTTCATGGGATTTTCCAGGTAAGAGTACTGGAGTGGGGTGCCATTGCCTTCTCTGAGAGTCCCTCAGGAGGAACTAAAGGTTCTCGACTTTGTTTAATGGCTAAACTGTTATTATTTCATCTTGTTTGACTCTTTTCCTTTCTTCTGCAGTTTCTCACCTTTCTGATTAAATTTACTCTTTGGAATTCAAGCCCCATAAGATTCTGCTCAGTTATAGTAAGAGGGTGGGGTGGGTTTGATTTCTGCCTAGGAATCAAGTCCCAGGTCTCCATGATACTAGATATCTGTGCTCTGTCTACCATATCAAGCTGCCTGCCTCTGTGCCCTTATGCTTACTTGAGAACCCAAAACGTATTAATCCTTTCTTACAGCTGTGTGAAGCAAGTGAAGAGGCCAAGATGTAGCATGGCCTATTCAAAACATACTAGCCTAGTTCAAGTCTTTGAGTTCCACCTCTGCTGAGATAGTTTTGTAGCCATAGACAGTTCACTTTGGCTTGTGAGCACTTATTTTGTGACCTTTTAAGTGGGACTAATAGTACCAGCTCTAGTGCCTGGAGTTCTTTGAGGATAACATAGCATTTTGGGTGTAAGAAGACTTTTGATAGTTTTCTTATTCTGGTGAAATAAGTTATTGATAAAAGATTACCAAAAATGGCTAGATCTGGGTAACAGCCTGAGTTGCCAGTCTTCCATATACGACAAAGCCCAGGACAAAATAACCATGCCTGTGTGTGTCCCCAGCCTTAAGATGATGTGAGCAGGAAGTTTCTTCCCTGAGGCCGTGTGTTAGGGATTTCTTCTTCCTGCTTCTCTGTGTATTGCATATGGCAAGAATTTCCAACCAAAGACGGTAATGTGGACACACCTAACATCTTCAGTGTTTCAGCCTCAAAAGGAGGCATTTTTGGAAGAATGGAAGCAATTCTTATTCTCAGATGTGCAGTGTGCGTGCATGCTAAGTTGCTTCAGTAGTATCCAACTCTTGGCAACGCTGTGGACTGTAGCTTGCCAGGCTCCTCTGTCCATGGGATTTGCCAGGCAGAACAGTGGAGTGGGTTGCCTCCTCTAGACTATTCTCTCCACCCTGGGATTGAACCTGCATCTCTTACATCTCCTGCACTGGCAGCCAGGTTCTTTACTGCTAGCACCACCGGGGAAGCCCCAGGTGTGCAGCAGAGTGATTCATGCTGCTGCTAAATCGCTTCAGTCATGTCTGACTCTGTGTGACCCCACAGACGGCCACCCACCAGGCTCCCCCATCCCTGGGATTCTCCAGGCAAGAACACTGGAGTGGGTTGCCATTTCCTTCTCCAATGCATGAAAGTGAAGAGTGAAAATGAAGTCTTTCAGTCGTGCCCGACTCTTAGCAACACCATGGACTGGAGCCCACCAGGCTCCTCCGTCCATTTGTATATATATATAAATCTGTTTCAGATTTTTTTCCATTATAGGTTATTACATGATATTGAGTGTAGTTCCCTGTGCTATATCATAGGTCCTTTTTGTTTATCTATTTTATATATAGTAGTGTGTATGTCATTCCCAAACTCCCAATTTATCCTTCCCTCTACCCAGACTTTCCCTTTTGTTTCCCATAAGTTTGTTTTCTCTGTCTGTGAGTCTATTTCTGTTCTGTAAATAAGTTCATTTGCATGTGTTTTTAGATTCTGCATATAAGTGACATATAATATTTGTCTTTCTATGTCTGACTTATTTCACTTAGTTTGGTAGTCTTCAGGTCCATACATGTTGCTACTAATGGCATTATTTTATCCTTTTTTATGGCTGAGTAATATGCCATTATACATATATATATATATATACAAATATATATATGTTTATGTATATATGTGTGTATGTATATGGCTTCCCTCATGGCTCAGATAGTAATGAATCTACCTACAGTGCAAGAGACCTGGATTCCATCCTTGGGTTGGGAAGATCCTCTGGAGGATGGAATGACCTCCTACCTCAGTAGTTTTGCCTGGAGAATTCCATGGACAGATGAGCCTGGCAGGCTAGCGTCTATGGGGTTGCAAAAAATTGGACATGACTGAGTGACTAACACTTTTTTCACTTTCATATATGTATTTATATGTGTGTGTATATGTGTGTATACGTATGTATATATCATATATAATTTGCACATATATATAGATATCTATCTCATAACTTCTTTCTCATTAATCTGCTGATGGACACTTAGGTTTCTTTCTTGTCTTGGCTATTATAAGTAGTGCTGCTATGAATATTGGAGGGCCATTTAGTTTTTTGAATCAAAGCTTCAACTTTTCCAGATTCATGTCCAGGGATGGGATTGCTGAATCATATAGTATCTCTATTTTTAATTTTTAAGGAGCCTCCACATTGTTTTCCATAGTGGATGCACCAATTTACATTCCCATCAGTAATGTAGGAGGGTTCCCTTTTGCCCTCATCCTCTCAAGTAATTATTTTTAGACTTTTTGATGATGGCCATTCTAACCAGTGTGAGAAAGTCAAATCTCATTTTCATCTCACAGCTCTCCCAAAATCATGTCCCATTGCTACACATATAAAAATCACTTTTATCAATTATGATAAGGACAATTATGATAAGGACAGTCCTATCACTTACTGAGGACTTATAATGTGCTAGACCCTGTGCTTTACACAAATGATTTCATTATGAAAGGAGCATTAAGAGAAATATATGTATTCACTCCCCTCTTCTTTTTTAATAGATGAAGAACTTGAGAAAAAAGCATTTAAATACTTGATCTATCAAGGGAATAGCAAAGGTACTATGTTATACTGCCTAGGAATTACCATGATGATCTTATTTTATCACTTTGCTTCAGACTGATCAGCTATAGACCCCAATGCTCCACCCTTACTTCCTGTCATCTCCTATCTCTGCCAAGTTTGTATTTAAGCTCTGTCTCAGTATCTGCTTTCCTCTTGCATCCCTCATGTGGGCAAGTTTAATCAAGGTTAAGTTCACTCTAACCTTGATGCAAACTCCAATATCTACAGTGAGTATGGAGATTTAATTAGATTTAATTAGTGTATAACATTTGTGAGTGGTGGGGACTGTGGCCTGGAAACCATCTACCCCATCTAAATGGGACAGTTGCTATTCAACTCCAGTTTTTTGGGTGAGTGAGCAAGTGTCATCAGTGAAGCTGAAACTTGGGTTTGCATAAGAAATATGCTTATTTTGGGAATACAATCAAGTCCAAGCTACCACAGTTGTTTACTCATAGATTATCAGGCTTTGAGTTCTAAATCTGATAACTAAATTTTAAAATATTAGGAGCTCAGGTGTGTAGTTTAAAACATTGATATGGCAAGTGTCTCTTTATGCTTATAATATCATATGAAGTGGGAACTGACTTATTTATGGTCTCATAGCTGGTTAGTGGCACAGCTGAGACTCCAATCCAACCTCTCATCAGTCTGCAAAACTGCCAGACTTGGTTACAATTCTGACAGTTACCTAAGACTAACCAGAAATAACTTTTCACAGTTCTGACTGGATTTAGAATTTAAAGAAGGCAGGGCAAGAAAATGATTGGACTTTAGATGGATTACATGTTTGATTCGACTTAGTATTTCTTAAGATATTGTGTAATTGAAATTATCTTTATAATATGCTCACTTCTTCATAGGCACTCAACCTTTGAGGGTCATCACCATTCCCACACAGATCAAAAAATATATTATTATATAGGGTTAAATCAGTTAGCTCTAATAATGGACAATGCTAAGAATCTCAGTAGTGTACAATGTACTTACTTGTTGACACTAATTCCAATGCAGAAATTCCTGGCTAAGTGGCTCCCCTGGCAAGAATTTCCCCAAATATCTTAGAAACCCAGATTCATTCCACCACAGGACGCTATGTTGTCCTCACATGGGGTCAATTAAAAAAAATTCACATCTATAAGACTCTTTTAGTTGATTCAGGTTGGGAAAGGAGTACCTCATTTCTCCCACATTCCACTGGCCAGCACATAGGCTGATAGAATGGTCTGGTCATACGATCCACACCTAGATGCAAGGAGAGTGGTGAATACACTTTTCATATGTTCCAAAGACTAGAAAGAAATGGGTTGGAAAACATATGATATTATTTTTAGGAAGGAAAATTAAAAAAAATAAAAAAGGAAAAGCTGGCATTATTCTGCAAATATTTTTCTCATTGGAGACTTGATTCTCTATGATTGAATTTGAGAATTAAATTCTCTTGCTGGGAACAGAATTATTACTACACATGCACAGCAGCAGGTGAAACGCAAGAGACTGAGGATGAAAACGTTAAAAGCTCCTGTCAGTTGTCTCCAGAAGGACATTTACAGATGTGGTGGGTCCAAGATTGCTATGCAATCCCCTCAAGGGATCTCTCAATGGAAATATTCCATGAGAGGGCAATAAGTCAGAGACCCTTTATGGCTTTGTCTCAGCCTCCTACAGGAAGAAGGGTATGCAAAAAGGCCATTTTCAGAGAATGAATCAATGTTTCCCTGATTGGCATTTTTGCCTTCTGAAGACATTGTACTCTGTCATACCTTGGGAGGCTTGAGGCTTTGTTTTACAATTACAGACAGTTTTTTCCACCAATTTTCAAAGACAAATAGCTGCTATTTTTTTTCTGAGGCTAATAGAGAAAAATTAGTTAAGAACTGAGGGAAATAAAATGCCCTATATGCGACTACAATGACTATAACTAGAGGGAAAACATTAAGCATACAATGGTCTTTAATTAAGAATAACACTACTGAGCAGACTGTACAAGAATATCATCTTTGCAATTAATATTCAGATTAAGTTTCAAGCCTCCAGATACTGTCTAAATTGAATTACTTCCTACCACATAAAATATCCATAATTTGGCTTAACCTCAGGAATAGTAAGCTGAATTTACTCTGATCCACTCCTGTGTCAGGATATTTGGCTCCCTATGGAGATTTCTCCTCACATCTTTGTTTCCGTGTGGCTGGGCAGAAGCTCTCTCAACAAAAGTCACCATTCAAATGCTGAGAATTCTAAAATTCAGAATCAAGTGTCTCAGAACCTACATTAATCTGCTAAGGCTGACATAACATACGACGGAAGTGACTTAGCAGCAGCAGCAGGGCTGACATAACAAGTGCCTAGGGGGTTACTTATATGTGTGGCTTAAGCAATAGAACAAATTTTCAAGAGTTTGAAGCCCAAGTACATGGTGTCAATCGTGTTGATTTGAAACATCTTTCCTTGGCTCACAGATGACTGTCTTCTCCCTGGGTCTTCACAGGATCTTCCCTCTGTACCTATCTATGGTCAGATTTTCCTTTTCTCAAAACGATACCAGTAAAACTGGGTGAGGGCTTATCCTAATGACCTCATTTTTAATTTAATCAAGTACTTGAAGATCCTATTTCAAAACATAGGCACATTCTCAGGTACTGGGGGTTAGGGCTTCAGCATTTGA
Source organism: Madoqua kirkii (assembly GCA_006408675.1). NCBI lineage: Eukaryota > Metazoa > Chordata > Mammalia > Artiodactyla > Bovidae > Madoqua > Madoqua kirkii. Next base: position 37,145 of record SJYC01138389.1, read on the forward strand.
ATTTTGAAGGGGTTGAATTCAGCCTGCAACAGAGCCCAATTTTCCAAACCCTGGACAGTGTCCTGTAGGGGGAGTTAGAAGGTCAAACAAAAATCATACATGTGCTATCTTCTTCTTAGAGCTTCATGCCACACACAGTGCCTGAAGACATTCTCCTAGATTCTTCAGTTCTTTGAGTTGATACATTCTCTTCTTAGTCAGTTCAGTTCAGTTGCTCAGTCATGTCTGACTCTTAATTCATTCAGACTCACGTCCATCAAGTCAGTGATGCCATCCAGCCATCTCATCTTCTGTCGTCCCCTTCCTGCCCCTAATCCCTCCCAGCATCAGTCTTTTCCAATGAGTCAACTCTTCGCATCAGGTGGCCAAAGTACTGGAGTTTCAGCTTTAGCGTCATTCCTTCCAAAGAAATCCCAGGGTTGATCTCCTTCAGAATGGACTGGTTAGATCTCCATGCAGTCCAAGGGACTCTCAAGAGTCTTCTCCAACACCACAGTTCAAAAGCATCAATTCTTTGGTGCTCAGCCTTCTTCACAGTCCAACTCTCACATCCATACATGACCACAGGAAAAACCATAGCCTTGACTAGATGGATCTTAGTCAGCAAAGTAATGTCTCTGCTTTTGAATATGCTATCTAGGTTGGTCATAACTTTTCTTCCAAGGAGTAAGCGTCTTTTAATTTCATGGCTGCAGTCACCATCTGCAGTGATTTTGGAGCCCAGAAAAATAAAGTCTGACACTGTTCCCACTGTTTCGATTTGCCATGAAGTGATGGAACCAGATGCCATGATCTTTGTTTTCTTTGTTTTAAGCCAACTTTTTCACTCTCCTCTTTTACTTTCATCAAGAGGCTTTTTGGTTTCTCTTCACTTTCTGCCATAAGGGTGATGTCATCTGCGTATCTGAGGTTATTGATGTTTCACTCAGCAGTCTTGACCCCAGCTTGTGTTTCTTCCAGTCCAGCATCTCTCATGATGTACTCTGCATATATATGTTAAATAAGCAGAGTGACAATATACATCATGCATACATTAGATTTCTTGAAATTATCTACTTGGGCAATAGCGTGAATCAGTCATGTCTGGCTGTTGGTGACCTAATGGACTGTAGTCCATCAGGCTCCTCTGTCCATGGGATTTCCCAAGCAAGAATCCTGGAGTGGTTTGCCATTCCCTCCTCCAGGAGATCTTTCCATCCCAGGAGTCTAACCCAGGTCTTCTGCACTGCAGGCGTATTCTTTGCCACTGAGCCACCAGGGAAGCCATTTTACAACAAAGATTAAACAGCATTAACAATAACTTTGCTTAAACTATAGATGCCTGAACCCCTTCTTTGATACTTAGGGTCAGGTGCTCCCAGATAGGCTGGCACCAGAGTGTCTGGCCAGAAATGGAAACAACTGGACCAGATGGCCCAAAGGTATTTTCTACCTTGAGTTCTAAGAGCTGTGACACTGCCCTCCATGCCATCCTCTAGAACCCCAACTCTGCCTAGATTTTACCCTCACAACCCTACATCTTATCCTGTTTCATTTCAACATGAACCAGGCAGCGGGTGTCACTGCCCTCATTTTTTGGTGTGATACTCAGAAGGGGAGGATGACTTGCTCAAGTTTGAACAGATGAGAAAGAGCAGATCTGGAGAGGTCCCAGTTCTGCATCTTTTCCCATCGAGATTGGCTATTTCAGCTCACAGGCTCTGGAAGCAACAGTGAGTCACAGTCGTTGACTCCAGTCCAGCACACAGGAGAGGGGAGCAAATGGCTGGTCCAGGGACTGCATGTCCACATTCACCAGTGGTGCTCACGACAGCCCACTAAAGAAGCTTTGAAAACCCTCCCCTTGAGGAAACTCAAGTCAGGGGAGGGAGGTAAATGGCCCAAGGACCCAGCTTTGAGTCCAAAGGGAAGGACCTTTCACCCAGATCACATTGAGGCCATGGTAGGACAGGAGTGTCCTCGGACTTGAATATCTTGTTTATTCCTTAACATGTGCTGTCTGAGTTGATTTTTATGACTGGTGCATTGGGCTCCTGGCAATCCAGAACACCTGGTTCAGGAAGCCCAGATGGGTGCCCACTTGGCATCAGGCTGGAAGCACCAGTAGAGAACTTCAGGTGATCCAGGGTCAGTTTCCTCCAGTCCCCAACCTGAGTCTCAGTAGGAACCTGATGAACATGGCCAGGACAAAGTAGGGGCAGGGCTGGAGGCTTCAGGAACTTGCTTTCCTCACCCTGACTGTGGTCCCACCATCAGAGCACAGAGCAGAGAGAAGGTGGCAGCCCAGGTGCCCAAGCCTGGGGCTGGGACATGGAGGACCCCTCCAGCAGAGCCTGGGACCCATCAGCAGACCACCCTCCACACTGTGCCAAGTTCTGCAAATATCTGAGGTCCCTCTTCCCCTGGTTGTGGGCACAGAGCTGAGGCCTGTGACAAAATCTTGTTAACAGAATTTTTCTCACCTGAGGACCACAGGCCAGCAGATCAAGAGTGATGTAGTGAACACAGACCCAGTGTTGGCCCCAGGCTTCAGCTTCCCCATTGTAAAATGGGTAAACAACCTGGTACCTGGATCCCCATGGCAAAATGGAGATTAAAAGGGTACAGAGGGATTGGTGGGCAGATCAGCTCCAGGGTCAGACAGATGGGATTGAATCCCCTCTTTTCCTGTTGCTGGCTATGTGGGCTGGACAAGGGACTTCATCTACGAGTCTTGGTTCCCTTCTGTGTGAAATGAGACTTAAGTATGGGACTCTCCTTCTAAGTGTGCTGTGAGAATGTGGTGGGATAATGTGATACACAGTTACAACAGTAATGATGATTATAAATATTCCTGGTGTCTGATCAGTTCACTCTCCTCCACCTCAGGTCTCCTATCTGTACATGACCCCACTGTGCAGGATTATGGAGAGGATAAAGTGAGTATATCAAGTATTCAGTATGCTTTATGCTTAACCAGTGGCATCTACGTTTCTTATTTTGTGTGCTATAAAGACCACATGAACTAGATGAGCTCAGGCTTCCAGTACACCTGTGTCTACAAATTCTGGCTCCCTTGGCGGCTGGTGTATAGTCTTTGGGAGGTAACATTCCTTACTAAGTTTCAGCTTCCCATCCAGGATCATGTTAGAGACTCTTAAGAACTATGGTCTCTAGTACACCTCATGGATTGTAGGGACTGGATGGGGCTTCTGGAGAGAAGTCTTCCTAGGCAGTGCTTTGGTTTGGAGGGCAGGATTGATTAGGGATGTCTGTCACAAATTCAGGAGGGGAGAGCAAAACCACAGCATAATACAGAACCAGCTCATCTCTAATGGCCCATCCAGCTGGTGATGGACACATGGACAGAATATGTTCATGGAGGTTAGGACTCTGGAAGCTGCCTAGTGCTGTGAGATGGAGGAGGGACTCTGATCTAGGTTCCAGTCTTGGTTCAATTAATAACCTACTTTGTGACTGTGACTAAGATGTTCATTTTCTCCCAGGGTCTCCATTTCCTCTGTCAAGAAAATGAACAGAGGTTTCCTGCTACACAGCTGAACCCTCAGGGCTTTGAGAGATGGTCAGGAACATCTGGGGGCTACTGGGTACATTCCCACCAGCTGGAGCAATGTGTTTAGGGGAGAAACCTCAGGCAGCCAGGCCCACACTCTCAGCCACTACACATACCTGTGGTCACCAGAACAGGGAGGGAGAGAGAAAGGAGGCATGTGTTTTAATGCAGCAGAAGTGCCCAGGGTCTGGGGAGAGGCAGTTGTGCATGGAAAGTATTTGAAAACAGAGCACCAGGCTCTCCCTCAAGGAAGTTACCTGTGGGGAAGGCCCCCAATCTGTGTGTTATAAAAACAGCAACAACAACATGTCAAGGAACATGTGTTCATCAGCCATAATCACAAGCGATTGTTATGACATGCCAGGGAACAAAACAGACAAGTCCCTTCCTTGTGCAGTGCCTACTCCAGTAGAAAAGTGAGGAGAGCACATTTCTAAGAACTGTGTGTCTGGGTTTATACATGTTAAATGTGTACCCTTCAAATCAGTTCAATGAAATAGGTACACCCATTGTGCCCAGTTTACAGGTGAGTAAGATGCTGGGAGGGACAGGGGGCAGGAGGAGAAGGGGATGACAGAGGATGAGATGGCTGAATGGCATCACAGGAGTTGGTGATGGACAGGGAGGCCTGGCATGCTGCAATTCATGGGGTCGCAAAGAGTCAGACATGACTGAGCGGACTCAGCTGAACTGAACTGAACTGAAGATGAGTCTCTAGTGGCTCAGATGGTAAAGAGT
>SJYC01138392.1:0-13039 GCA_006408675.1 Madoqua kirkii
GTTGGCTTAAAGCTCAACACTGAGAAAACGAGGATCATGGCATCCGGTCCCATCACCTCATGGGAAATAGATGGGGAAACAGTGGAAACAGTGTCAGACTTTATTTTGGGGGGCTCCAAAATCACTGCGGATGGTGACTGCAGCCATGAAATTAAAAGACGCTTAGTCCTTGGAAGAAAAGTTATGACCAACCTAGATACCATATTCAAAAGCAAGGACATTACTTTGCCAACTATGGTCCGTCTAGTCAAGGCTATGATTTTTCCAGTGGTCATGTACAGATGTGAGAGTTGGACTGTGAAGAAGGCTGAGTGCTGAAGAATTTTTTGATGCTTTTGAACTGTGTTGTTGGAGAAGACTCTTGAGAGTCCCTTGGACTGCAAGGAGATCCAACCAGTCCATTCTGAAGGAGATTAGCATTGGGATTTCTTTGGAAGGAATGATGCTAAAGCTGAAACTCCAGTACTTTGGCCACCTCATGCAAAGAGTTGACTCACTGGAAAAGACTTTGATGCTGGGAGGGATTGGGAGCAGGAGAAGGGGATGACAGAGGATGAGATGGCTGGATGGCATCACTCACTCAATGGACGTGAGTCTGATTGAACTCTGGGAGTTGGTGATGGACAGGGAGGCCTGGCATGCTGCGATTCATAGGGTCACAAAGAGCCACTGAGCAACTGAACTGAACCGATTCATCTACATCTACTAATTAAGTATTTGAATCTTTTAAGAAGATTAATTAACATTAATATATGTGGTAAGTTGATTGTCTCTCATAAACTTTAAGAAGTTAGTGGCCAAAAGCTGCACAAAAGTTAAAAAAAAAACCACTTTTTAAATTTTGCATTAAAAATTATAACACATGCTTGGCAGACCACAGGCCAGTCACAGCAATCACTTTGAAGTATTTCACCAAGACACATACAAGAGATTGCTAACAGTACACACACATTAGGATTGACATATATACTCTATTATATATAAAACAGACAACTAATGAGCACCTACTGTGCAGCACAGGGACTTCTACTCAATGTTCTGTGCTGACCTAAATGGGAAGAAGGAAATCCAAAGAAGAGGGCATATATGTATACACGTAGCTGATTCACTTTGCTGTTCAGCAGAAACTAACACAACACTATAAAGCAACTATACTCCAAAAAGTTTAATTTTTAAAATGCTTAAGATGAAAAAAAAATACTCATGCACACAGGCAGAGAAAGCTATGCTACAAAAGGTTTAAGACAATTATCACTATGTAGAGGGATTATGGCACCCCACTCTAGTACTCTTGCCTGGAAAATCCCATGGATGGAGGAGGCTGGTGGGCTGCAGTCCATGGGGTCACTGAGAGTTGGACATGACTCAGTGACTTCACTTTCACTTTCCACTTTCATGCATTGGAGAAGGAAATGGCAACCCACTCCAGTGTTCTTGCCTGGAGAATCCCAGGGACGGCAGAGCCTGGTGGGCTGCTGTCTATGGGGTCGCAGAGTCGGACACAACTGAAGCAACCTAGCAGCAGCAGCAGCAGAGGGATTATGAGAAGTTATGTACCTTTTTAATGTTTTGCTTATTTATATATTTTATTTTTTCCTACATAGAATATGTAATATTTAATAATGTTTGAATATTAAAATTTTTTAATTCATAAAAACATAAAAATATTCCAAGATAGGTGAATAATTATGTACTAAACTCACTGTATTTATCTCAGAAAGACCTTAAGAAAGTCCATGAAAATATAAAATTCTTTACTTTGATTTAATAATCTAAATTTTTTTGTTAAGATACTCATTGCATATAAAATCAATGATGCATTTACACTTGTACAACAGGCATCTAAACAGAAATAACTAACACTTTAAAGTAAGCCATGTTTTCTGAAATATAATGTATTCAGACATACACAGATATACACACACATACAAACACACACAAATGCATGTTCTATACAAATACAGAAGTAGCTAGTATTAGGAAAAACTGAATACTTTCTTCCTAAATTAGACTTTGTCATTTAACAGGTAGAATAGCTCAATGAAACAGAATAGCAACTAAGGTGGATGAGAAATCAGTTTGAAATAATAAGGAGAATTCACTGACTAAAAAACAACATTGGAGCTGTGAAAGCCATCTTTAAGGATATAGTCAAGATAATTTTAGGAACCTGTTCCTATATTCAATAGTTTTAATAAGTAATTCTAAATTTAGAACTATTAATTACCATAGGGATCACTAAAGATCATCAAGGCAAAGCTTATTAATAAATGAGGAAAAAGCAGATCCAGGCAGTTAACTGACTTTGCCCAGTTAACTGACTGAACCCAGACCACGGGCTTGAACCTCGCTCTCCTCCTGACCCTGCCTCTCCTGCGGCAATCAAGTTTCAACAAACATGGCCACCCCTTCTATAAATAACATTTACTGGAACACATTCACATATACTGCCTGTGTGCTACAAAGGAAGAGTTGAATAGTTGTGAAAGATATCTTATGGCCTAAAAGATTTAGTATCTGATTCTCTACAGAAAAACATCTGCTGATACCTAAAGTTTTCTTAACATACAATTTAAAAGTTTTAGAACTTAACACATAAATTCTATCAATAATAAACTACATTATAATAAACAGCAATAAAACCAGAACCACTAACTACTTTAGGAGGATTTAATTCCCCCACCCTAAGAATTGACTATCCATGTTTTGATATGTACATCTTTATTAAGAAAAACTATAAAACTTAGAACCTCCCAAAGGAGAAATCAAGATCTGCTTATTTAAGCTGAAAGAGAACTCATGTACATTCCTTTAATAGAGTACTTCTCATCTACATAAACATATTTATAGACCACCAGCTACTTGGGAGCCAGTCTAGTAGATAAATCTAAATAAACTGAATTAGAAATGTCAAACATAGGACAGGATATTTTAGAAAAAGTCAAATATATACACTATTTTCCAGCAGAATATCTAAAGCACAACAGACAGACATCTATTTAAATGTCAAAAACATCTGCCCTATTAATCACTTGATTCGGTAAATGTTTAGGTTTTACCTTCCTCTTCCTAGAAAAGAAAGTGAGCTGGCTCCAGCTAAGCCCATTAGTAATAGATGCTTATACAACGCAGTAACATAAACCTCAGGGAGACCTAAGTACAAAATATAATTTAAACAAAAGTAGTAGGCTTCTCAGGGAAAACAAGTGTATTTACAAAAGGAAGAAGTCCCTGAGGTAGGAAATCAATAAAATTATGAATCCACTAGTTAGAAGACAATATGGGATGGGGTTATATATAAACGCCATTCCTTTTTAGAGAGCCCTGGACTGTTCATTGTAAAATGATGTAGAATGTACAACAGAACAAAAAATTGCAGTACCTGAGGGCATGTATGTCAAATCAAAGCATACACACACACACACACACGACCTGGGACTTAAATCAGAAGAAAACCTGGGTTCAAACCCCTTAAGTGCCAACAACTATCAGCACTGAGCAAGTCGCGTTTCAGTGACTCGATGTCCTTCGAGGTTCTAGTCTACTCCTTTATAAAATAAGAGATTTGGACTAGGGAGCAAAGTTCCTTCTATTCCCCCAATTAGCATACTTCCAAGTAACTGTTTATTAACTCACAGCTGCATGTCAAGTCCATATTAATGGCTTTAATTATGTGTAGAAATAAGTGGACTTAGAAGAGGTATTCTGGAAAAATAAACCCTATCAAGCATCACTCTTTCAAATGCATGAAGATGTACAAGATGGAGCTTAGTCTGCTCTGCCTTATAAAAGAAATGAAATCCTATTTTTCCAAGCTCCATAAATTATCTAACTAAACTAGATTACATTAGCCAATTCATATATTCTCTCTGATTCTTGGTTTCTCCACCTCCAACAATAACTGGTCTTTGTAAGGAATAAGAGAACACACACAGGTGAAGAGCTGAAACCTTCCCTCTGAGGTTAGGAATAAGACAAGGATGCCTTCTATCACTGATTCACAAACCAGAAATAAAAAGAGCAATAAAACCACAGAAATAAGACATTCATGTAACTGGAAAAGGACCAGTTTCTTTGATATGTGTGTCTGTGTGTATTGACTGTTAAAACCACAATATTGTAATTACCCTCCAATTAAAATAATTAAAAGAGAAAAAAATAGGCAATTAAAAAAACATAAAGAGAAACTGTATTTAGAAAAAGTCAACGAGGGAAAAGTAAGCAATCCAATTTAAAAAGAGGTGAAAGATCTGAATCAGAGCTCCAAATGGGCAATGAACATGTGAAAAAGCCCTGAGCTTTATTCGTAATATACAAAATGAACACTTAAAATACAATGAGATATCACTATACACTCATCAGACTTTAAACAATAATATTTCTGATAATACCAAATGTTGAAAGAACGCAGGGTCACCAGAATACATCTGGCATTTGGTATACACGATGCAGGGCTGTGTGACACGACTTAGCAACTGAGTATACACAGCAGTGTTCATACTTTATGACCAAACAAGTCCACTCCTAACCACATCCTGAAGAAATACACACTTAGAGGCACGCACAGAAGCGCTCACAGCAGCACTACTTCTCAAGAGCTGAAGCCTGGATATAATCCCAATGTTTACCAATTGAATGGATAAAGTAAGAAACAAAAATATGATGAAATACATTACACAACAATTAACTAAGGAAGCAGACGACTATATACCCAAAAAAGCTGACTGGGAAAAAAAGGCAAAACAAAAGAATATCCGTGGTATCATTTCATTTGTATGTTCAAAAAATATAGAAAAACAGTATTTTCTAAATATGATTTCTATTATTTACATACACACTCAGAGAAGATAAATCTATTCCTAAAATGCAAGGAAATTATCCCTGGGGAGAAGAGAAGTGATTCATCTGGGAGGTGTTACGGCGGCAGCTTCTGGGGAGCTGGCCACGTTCTCTATTTCCTGACCAGGCGGTGAATACAAGGCTGGTCACTTCACACTTCTAAGTGCACACACACAAGTGTACACGCAAACTGTACACTAGCCCTGCTGCTGCTGCCAAGCTGCTGCAGTCGTGTCCGACTCTGTGCGACCCCATAGACAGCAGGCCACCAGGCTCCACCGTCCCTGGGATTCTCCAGGCAAGCACACTGGAGTGGGTTGCCATTTCCTTCTCCAATGCATGAAAGTGAAAAGTGAAAGTGAAGTCACTGAGTCGTGTCCAACTCTCTCTGCAGCCCACCAGGCTCCGCCGTCCATGGGATTTTCCAGGCAAGAGTACTGGAGTGGGTGCCATTCGTTCCTGGCAGATAACAGATAGATATCCAATCAAGCCAATCCCTTCTTATTAATGAGGATGATACTCTGACTACTACTGATATAATTATCACTGCTATTACTACTAATTTCTCCTCTGTAGATTATACATGGGGGCTTCCATGGGGGCTCATTGCTAAAGAATCCACCTGCCAATGCAGGACACATGGGTTCAATCCCTGGGTTGGGAAGATCACCTAGAGAAGAAAATGGCAACCCACTCTACTATTCTTGGCCTGGGAAATCCCGTGGGCAGAGGAGCCTGGTGAGCTACAGTCCATGGGGTCGCAGAGTTGGACACAACTTCGTGACTGAACGACAAGATTATAAAGCTCCCTGACGATCTCAGCTCAGAGAGAAGGCACAGAGAAACAGCTAGTGTGGAAGAAGGAGAGCTCACTGGCGACACTGCTGTCTCCCCACTGTGCACAGTGTTAAATGCACTGGTCTCTCCCTTCCATGCAGCTTGTACTATCCTGACCACGAAAGTTTGACAGGAACTGAGGTTTCTCCCTGCAGGTGATTATTCCTTCAGCAAGGTTCCCACTAGCAACAGCAGGAGTCCTGAACTCTGCAGGGTGAGCAAGAGTAACAGAGTGTGAATTGGGTTTAGTAAAACCAAGCACTGAAGGGAAATGGTAACAGACAAGTGCTGGCTCCTCCTTGTGCTCACCCCTGGAGTGCTCTTCCCACACCCGCAATCCAGAGACTGCGCTCAGGTCCCTGGCGGCCCCTTCCCTCAGCAGGCGACGGAAGGCAAGCACTTACACGCAAGGCAGCGAAACACACGAGGTCATGACATCAAATGCTCACTGTATACTCAGGGCAAAAATTTTTTAAAGAGGAGAAAATATATGTTTTAAAAGAGGTTAAATTTTAAATCTTGCCAAGTACAATAATAAGGCATTATATAAACTCTTTGATATTCCCAACTTTTGAAAACAAAAGATGAAACCTTCTAGTGATTTTTAAATTCCTTTGTAATCAAAGAGAAAACTGTTAAAGAGATTTCACTTACAGCTTCTTACTAATGCACGCTGAAGAGAAAAGTTTCCAGAGGAGAACTGAAGCAATTTAAGTAACTGGAGTTATAATTAATAAATTAACCACTCCTTATAAAAAGTTTTATAATATTTAACATCTGACTAAAACAAAACCTAGATGCATCCTGTGTTGGGCAAAGAAACTGATCTAACTGATCTATAATTAAAGAATCATATGAGGGAGGAAATAATACAGTCAAATGTATGACCATGTCCCTGGAATTCTGAGGAAGGGAGAAAGTGCATTACTTGGGGCGGTTAGAGGGCCTTCATGGACAAGGAAGAGGCCTAGCTAAGTTGCGGGAGAGCAAAGGACAGCGTTGGCCAGGCAGCTCAGGGAAGAGAGATGGGAAGTGTGTTCAGGGGGCAACAGACAAGTGGGCCTGGTACTGGTGGGGCCGGGGGTTAAGGGGACACACACCAGGAGGGAGGTGAAGGTGCAGATGGTGGGCAGGTGTGGGCGCCACATAAAGTTCTGATCAGCCTTGGGACTCTGGGCAGCACGTCTTCAACGTGAAGGCACGCTTATTACTTTCTGAAAGTATAGGCTATTCTAGTAAACGTGATGGAAAAAGAGCCAGTGGATACTGACTTGTGCGCTTCAAATGGAAGCAGTCTGTACTGTGTAATTTATGCCTTCATAAAGTCAGCTATTCACACTGCAACAATTAAAATCAAGGACACACTCTCCTTACTAATAATTCTCTTTCCGTGCTTCCATTATTCTGTGAGGAAATGCACTGAGAGCCAAGCACCATGACTATTTAACCAAGTCCTTTACAGACATCCATCATTATCTTGCTGCACTAGTGTAGCAAGATAGCAGGTCTGATCACATCTCTCCTGCTCATCACTGCAAAAGAACCTTCCAAAAGAATCCACAGCTTTTCCTTCAAAAAGAATCAACATGGACCTTAAAGTCCTCTACAATTTGAGCTCAATCTGCCATTCTGGTCTCTTTCCCACGACTTTCTATACACAGATCTTTCTTCACTCTACTGCTCACTTTTTTTTCTAAATAAACCCTGTCTTTACTTTCAGTTATGTCCTCAAGGTGTTCTCTGCACAGGACACACTCCTGCGTCAGTCCACTCAAGTGCTACACTCAGTGTCGAGTGTCTTCTGGAGGCCTCTGCAGGGCCCTCTGTACTCTCTCAACTTTGCTGATTGTGAAGTCAGACTGTGCAAGAAAGCTAAAACCACCACTCTTAACATCTGGAATAATACTTGCCCTCAAGGAACTCACAGGAATCTACACCCCACATATGTACCTGATTACAAGTCATACAGGACAAGACAGATATAGGACACACTCCACAAATACTGGTTGAAGGAATGATCACTGCATGTCATGAACAGCTCCAAATCATCCATATATAACAATACAGATAAGGTTGTAACCTGCGGGGATTAAAAAACAGGAAGAGATTTTACCTTTTCAGTTGTAAGAGGTTTTGTAGGCTTTTCTGGTTCCTTTTCTTTCTTTTTCTCTTCCTTTTTTTTTTCCTTTTCTTTCTAAAACACAGCCAAAAGTTTTGATAAGTTCACTTTTTAAAAAAATGTCAGCTCTTCACACATTTTTATTAATTGGAGTCATCATTTGAAGAGAGTACAAATTTCAATGATGACAATATTCAGTGGTACTGAGATATGAAAGAAAACAGCAAATTCATACTGTCATCAAGTATGTTAATAACACAATAAAGAATAACTTTCCTTAAAAAATTAAGACAGAAGTAAGACAATTTAGAACTTCTTTGATATTTCAGAATTTGTTTAAAACAAATGTGATTTCTATTCAAAAATTCTCATTTCATCTTTACATAAAGTTAGATTTCCTAACAGCAATCATGAAGTTGAAATTTGAATACAAAGAAAACAAAAACTAACTCACAGAAGAAAATTCTTTATCAGCCAGATGAAAGGAGATTACAACATGTAAACATGAGAAGAAAAGTATAAAATTACTTTTTTTTCAATCACCATAGTGTCTGTCTCTTATACACATCTAGATGTGTATAAGAGACAGCCCCTGGAGTGCTCTTCCCACACCCGCAATCCAGAGACTGCGCTCAGGTCCCTGGCGGCCCCTTCCCTCAGCAGGCGACGGAAGGCAAGCACTTACACGCAAGGCAGCGAAACACACGAGGTCATGACATCAAATGCTCACTGTATACTCAGGGCAAAAATTTTTTAAAGAGGAGAAAATATATGTTTTAAAAGAGGTTAAATTTTAAATCTTGCCAAGTACAATAATAAGGCATTATATAAACTCTTTGATATTCCCAACTTTTGAAAACAAAAGATGAAACCTTCTAGTGATTTTTAAATTCCTTTGTAATCAAAGAGAAAACTGTTAAAGAGATTTCACTTACAGCTTCTTACTAATGCACGCTGAAGAGAAAAGTTTCCAGAGGAGAACTGAAGCAATTTAAGTAACTGGAGTTATAATTAATAAATTAACCACTCCTTATAAAAAGTTTTATAATATTTAACATCTGACTAAAACAAAACCTAGATGCATCCTGTGTTGGGCAAAGAAACTGATCTAACTGATCTATAATTAAAGAATCATATGAGGGAGGAAATAATACAGTCAAATGTATGACCATGTCCCTGGAATTCTGAGGAAGGGAGAAAGTGCATTACTTGGGGCGGTTAGAGGGCCTTCATGGACAAGGAAGAGGCCTAGCTAAGTTGCGGGAGAGCAAAGGACAGCGTTGGCCAGGCAGCTCAGGGAAGAGAGATGGGAAGTGTGTTCAGGGGGCAACAGACAAGTGGGCCTGGTACTGGTGGGGCCGGGGGTTAAGGGGACACACACCAGGAGGGAGGTGAAGGTGCAGATGGTGGGCAGGTGTGGGCGCCACATAAAGTTCTGATCAGCCTTGGGACTCTGAGCAGCACGTCTTCAACGTGAAGGCACGCTTATTACTTTCTGAAAGTATAGGCTATTCTAGTAAACGTGATGGAAAAAGAGCCAGTGGATACTGACTTGTGCGCTTCAAATGGAAGCAGTCTGTACTGTGTAATTTATGCCTTCATAAAGTCAGCTATTCACACTGCAACAATTAAAATCAAGGACACACTCTCCTTACTAATAATTCTCTTTCCGTGCTTCCATTATTCTGTGAGGAAATGCACTGAGAGCCAAGCACCATGACTATTTAACCAAGTCCTTTACAGACATCCATCATTATCTTGCTGCACTAGTGTAGCAAGATAGCAGGTCTGATCACATCTCTCCTGCTCATCACTGCAAAAGAACCTTCCAAAAGAATCCACAGCTTTTCCTTCAAAAAGAATCAACATGGACCTTAAAGTCCTCTACAATTTGAGCTCAATCTGCCATTCTGGTCTCTTTCCCACGACTTTCTATACACAGATCTTTCTTCACTCTACTGCTCACTTTTTTTTCTAAATAAACCCTGTCTTTACTTTCAGTTATGTCCTCAAGGTGTTCTCTGCACAGGACACACTCCTGCGTCAGTCCACTCAAGTGCTACACTCAGTGTCGAGTGTCTTCTGGAGGCCTCTGCAGGGCCCTCTGTACTCTCTCAACTTTGCTGATTGTGAAGTCAGACTGTGCAAGAAAGCTAAAACCACCACTCTTAACATCACGAATAATACTTGCCCTCAAGGAACTCACAGGAATCTACACCCCACATATGTACCTGATTACAAGTCATACAGGACAAGACAGATATAGGACACACTCCACAAATACTGGTTGAAGGAATGATCACTGCATGTCATGAACAGCTCCAAATCATCCATATATAACAATACAGATAAGGTTGTAACCTGCGTGGATTAAAAAACAGGAAGAGATTTTACCTTTTCAGTTGTAAGAGGTTTTGTAGGCTTTTCTGGTTCCTTTTCTTTCTTTTTCTCTTCCTTTTTTTTTTCCTTTTCTTTCTAAACACAGCCGAAAGTTTTGATAAGTTCACTTTTTAAAAAAATGTCAGCTCTTCACACATTTTTATTAATTGGAGTCATCATTTGAAGAGAGTACAAATTTCAATGATGACAATATTCAGTGGTACTGAGATATGAAAGAAAACAGCAAATTCATACTGTCATCAAGTATGTTAATAACACAATAAAGAATAACTTTCCTTAAAAAATTAAGACAGAAGTAAGACAATTTAGAACTTCTTTGATATTTCAGAATTTGTTTAAAACAAATGTGATTTCTATTCAAAAATTCTCATTTCATCTTTACATAAAGTTAGATTTCCTAACAGCAATCATGAAGTTGAAATTTGAATACAAAGAAAACAAAAACTAACTCACAGAAGAAAATTCTTTATCAGCCAGATGAAAGGAGATTACAACATGTAAACATGAGAAGAAAAGTATAAAATTACTTTTTTTTCAATCACCATAGTGTTGTGATATTTTAGGGCAAATACGATTATTTTCTCATGAAAATAACGTTGAAGATAGTGTTTGGGGACCAGAATGAGCTGACTGGTTTGCATATATGATACAACCCAGTCAAAGTAAACTATAATGATATTATAAAGTTCACAATTTGCATTTTCAAGAAGGATGAAACAAGATCTAATAATAAATACTTAAGGGCTATAAACAGGTGGGAAAAGGAAAATGAAGTAGATTAAACAACAAGCACTTGTAAGGCATATGGAGGGAAGAGATGCCTAGAAATTTACAATCTGGTGATAATGCAGCTGAGTGCTGATCTAGACCTTAGTTCCCTGGCAGCAGAGACGGAAGGATAAACTGCTGAACCTAGAAAAGGCAGGATAATAAACACATGAAACTTGGTGAAAATGCCTAAATGTTGCATCTGCAACTATGCCTTTAAAAACGGTGCTTGACACCACCTCTCTCAAGAGAAGAATCTTTACTATGTGTAAATTGGGAAAGTCAACACCAGCAATTCCTAAGCCAAAATGGTAGAGATAAAATTAAAGCTCCATTGGCCAGGCACTGTGATAAGCACCTTACTGTCTACGTCAATGTTTACAATAATGTCGGAAGAAAGTCATCATTGTCATTTTACAAATGCAGAAACAGCCCTCAGGAAAGTGACACACAGAGCCGATCGCAGCAGAGCGGAGGGCTGCAGAGCCTCCATGCTCACTGCTGTCCAACGGGCTCTGCCTCCCACACTGTCCTCCCCACAGGGACAGTGGGCACCTCCCGAGCCCTCCTCAAGGGCTAGACACCGTGTGACTCACTGAGACCGGCACAGGAGCCTTCTGAGGTGAGGAATATCACTGCCACTGTGTAAGTGAAAAATAAACAGGATGTGCAAAAGTCCTTCAGATGTCATGAAATGTTTTCCAGACACCAGTCAAGTTTAGGGAAGAAAGCAACATAACTGGACATCCTCACTAATATGCTGAAGGTGGATGGTCCTGCAGCCTCTCAAAGCTCTCAGTTATTTCTCAAGGATGTCACTGTCATGAGACGGGGAAGAAGCCCGTCTTTCTAATCACTATGACTGGTGGGTACATCTGAAATCACCAAAAATAAATGAAACCAGTTCAGTTTAGTCGCTCAGTCGTGTCTGATTCTTTACGACCCTGTGGACTACAGCATGCCAGGCCTCCCTGTTCATCATCAACTCCTGGAGCTTACTCAAACCCATGTCCACTGAGTCGGTGATGCCATCCAACCATCTCATCCTCTGTCGTCCCCTTCTCCTCCTGCCTTCCACCTTTCCCAGCATCAGGGTCTTTTCCAAGGAGTCAGTTCTTCGCATCAGGTGGCCAAAGTATTGGAGTTTCAGCTTCAACATCAGTCCTTCTAACGAATATTCAGGACTGGTTTCCTTTCAGGTTTTGCCTTCTCATACTGTTCATGGGGCTCTCAAGGCAAAAACACCACAGCGGTCTGCCATCCCCTCTCCAGTGGACCACGTTCTGTCAGAACATGGCGTGGCCCATGCGGCTGTGCCCATGCGATCAGTCTGCGTAGTTTCCTGTGGCTGTGGTTTTTATCTGGTCTGCCCTCTGAAAGGTAAGGATAAAAGGCTCATGGAAGCTTCTTGATGGGAGAGACTGACTGTGGGGGAAACTGGGTCTTGTTCTGATGAGCAGGGCCACGCTCAGTAAATCTTTCCCTAGCCTCTCCCTTTTCCAGGGGATCTTCCCAACCCAGGGACTGAACCAAGATCTCCCATATTGCAGGCAGATTCTTTATCAGCGGAGCCACAAGGGAAGCCCAAAGTAAACCAGCTGGCTGTGTTTAATCAAGGGAGAGCACAATTTGATGTCTTGAACACTAGAATTTCAGTTGTCAAACTATGGCTGTAAGCAACAATTTTATGACACAGGCCTTGAAGTCACATTGAAAACATGGGTTCTAGCCAAAATGGCCATCATCAAAATACCCACAAACAAAAGCTGGAGAGGGTGTGGAGAGAAGGGAATCCTATACTGCTGATGAGGATGGAAATTGGTACAGTCACTATAGAGAAGAGTGTGGAGATTCCTTAATAAACTAAAACTAGAGCGACCATGTGACCCTGCAATCCCGCTTCTCAGCATATATGCAGAGAAAAACATGACCCAAAAGATACATGTGCCCCAAGGCTCATCGCAGTACTGATTAAAACAGCCAAGACGTGGAAGCAACCTTAATGTCCACCAACAGAGGAATGGATACAGACGACGTGGGAAGTACATACAATGGAATGTTACTCAGCCATTAAAA
>SJYC01138393.1:0-28264 GCA_006408675.1 Madoqua kirkii
TTATATATCTTTCTCCTTTATCAGAGGCCTGCGTGAATTACACCCAGCTAGCTGCCCCTGTAGTACAAACCCAGCCCAGAGGCAAGGCCTCTGTTCTGTGACCTCAGAGGCAGCCCTGATGACTTCTGCAAAGTGGAATGCACTCAGTAATAGCTCAGTATGTTAGTGCACCACACCTACTTCTATTTCTGTCCACATCTCAATTAACACGATTAGCCCACCAGAGCATATGGTAACTATAACAGCTACTTAACATATTCAATAAATACTCTACACATTTAGTACATATTTATTGAGCATCTACCCTGCCCCTAGTACCCTTGCGTTATTGTATAGAAATACAAATATAGAACATCTGACTTCAAGAAACTTACAATCACATAAAAATCTTGGCATATATATATGTATATATACATTCATTTCCATATTCTTGCCAGGATAATTCATGGGCAGAGGAGCCTGGCAGGCTGCAGTCCATGGGGTCACAATGAGTCACACAACTGAGCATGCATATATATATGTGTATGTGTATGTGTGTGTGTGTGTGTGTGTATACATATTTTTTTTGTATTTAACTTTAACCTTCTTATGTATCTATACTTCATCAACATATTTTAAATTCTGAGCACTCTGATTTTGATGTACCTGTTTTTCCAAACCTACCCCTGTGAGTTTTGTGCTTAGTCACTTAGTCATGTCTGACTCTTTGCAACCCCATGGACTGTAGCCTGCCAGGCTCCTCTGTCCATGGGGATTCTCCAGGCAAGAATACTGGAGTGGGTTGCCATGCCTTCCTCCAGGAGATTTTCCTAACCCAGGGATTGAACCCAGGTCTCTGCTTTGCAGGCAAATTCTTTACCAAGTGAACCACCAGTTTTGTACCAGACTGTAAAACTCAGAACAAAGATTAGTTTAGTGGTTTGTATAAGAGACCTAACATAAAAGACTATAACACTTTACTGGAGATCTAGAATGTAGGCAAAGCTCTTTTATTGTGTACAGAGACACATACATCCATATATAATTATTCTTCTTAGATTTTTCAGGTTGTATTTATATGATCTACTCTTTTTAAATGCTGAAAGAGGGCCTAAGGACTAAAATAAATTGCTCTTTCAAGATATGAGAATCGCACTAAAATTATCCTTTTGAAAAGCAGAGGGCCAGATGGCCAATCAATATGATTCTTTGAAAACACTTAATTCTACAAGAGCTATCTCTTGAAAGAGCTTCAGACTGCCTTTCAGAAAGTGAGAGTTAAGATGAAGCCTAGTGGTTCACAAGCTGAAGCACAAGATCTATGCCCCAGTGAAGGGAAACAGAGCAGAGGCTGAAGGTTTATTCTGAGGGAGAAGGTTCAGTCAATAATGAAGGCACCAGAAGCAGAAGGTCATAAGGACTGATAAAAGATTAGAATGAGACCTTGTGTGGCTGAGCCAGGCAAAAGGGCCATTGCCGCAGTGTGATGAAGGTTCTTAGCCCTTGTTGACTATTTCATGAAACAGTGAGCTATAGATACACTCAGCTCCCATGCCCCCTACTCTGAACCATTTCTGCTAAACTGTAGTTTAGTTCTTCTTTAGTCAAAGCCAGTTTGTCATGAAGCCACACCCTGCTGTTAAGTCGCTTCAGTCGTGTCTGACT
Organism: Madoqua kirkii; assembly: GCA_006408675.1. Lineage (NCBI taxonomy): Eukaryota > Metazoa > Chordata > Mammalia > Artiodactyla > Bovidae > Madoqua > Madoqua kirkii. The sequence goes on from SJYC01138393.1 coordinate 1,645, forward strand.
CTGTGTGACCCCATAGACAGCAGCCCACCAGGCTCCCCTATCCCTGGGATTCTCCAGGCAAGAACACTGGAGTGGGTTGCCATTTCCTTCTCCAATGCATGAAAGTGAAAAGTGAAAGGGAAGTCGCTCAGTCATGTCTGACTCTTTGTGACCCCACGGACTGCAGCCTACCCAGCTCCTCCATCCGTGAGATTTTCTAGGCAAGAATACTGGAGTGGGGTGCCATAAGCCACACTCTACACCAGCACATATTTCCAGAACTAAATCAGAGACCATCTGAAGAAAAGAAATGGGTATGGGAGTGTAGTTGTATTTTCTTCAAAGAAAACTCAACATATGTCTTTGCTCCTTCACTGGCAGTAGATTATTGTCCATAAAGATAAGTAAATTTCCTTGGATGAATCTTTGTTCCCTGGAAAGTCCCCTACACCTGCTCTACAGAAATCAAATCACCCTTAACCAGCTCAATGCCATCAGCAGCTTCCCTCCCCCATCTTCTCCATCACCAGATCTCACCAGAGTTGTCCAGCCTTGATAACACCTGATTTCCCTCAGAATTCAGCTAATTCACCTTCTTCCCCCCTCAAGGATACACATGGTTTCTGCTTTGCAGAGTATCCTTGGCACATTATTGGCCCATGCCTGTTTTGCACCACCAGAATCTCCTGAACTTTATCAGAGATGATACAGATGTAATTAAACTCAAATTCTAGTCTCTCCTTGTGACAACTCAGCGGACAATTAATGATGATAAAAGAGCCTGCCAGCTGCTGCCTGACATACCAATGTGAGCTTCCAACTCCGATGAAGATGGAAGGTGAAGGGCAGGTCCCTCTGGCTCCATTTCAATCTGTCTTTTATCTCACAGTAGCTAAAAAGTAACACTCACTTTGGGGAAATTTAGATTCTTTCTTCTCTCTTCTTAAAAGCACCAAATAGACAATGGGGGGTAATGCAATGTCTATGAAATAAATAAGAATGCTTCCAGGAAGAGTAATTTAAGCTTTATCACCAGGGACAGTAGATTCCAGCCTAAAGCCAGGGAAGCACTCCGTGCTGTTAATCATTGACCCTTTAGGAGAGAATGTGCCCACCACCTCTTTGCTTTGGGAACATATCAGTCGGTAGTGAGGGACCTTCATAAGGGGGATGCTTCAGGGATTGTTTTCCACAGTAATGTTCTTCCACTCAAAACTAACTTTGACAACATTTGTCCTTTCCTTTTCACAATTTCAGGTTTAGGCATGACTACAGCCTGGTGCAATAAGATGCTTGGAGGGAGACCAAGGCTTGAGGGAGACAAGAGAGAGAGAGAGAGAGAGAGAGATGTGGAGAGAGATGACTGGGGAGAAAATAATCAAAACAAGCATAATGAGAGGAAATAAGAGAAGCCTGTTCAATGCTCACACTTCAAAAAACGTGTGCCGAGGCTCTGTGGCAACAGAACTGCACTTCTGGTTTCCTGTGCTGCTTTCTGTTTAACAGTTTGGGCGTTAGGGGGACTTGAGAATCCATTTAGACAATTCCCAGAAGAAAAAATGCAAATGACTCATAAACATATGAAATAAATGTTCTACATCACTTGCAATCAGAGAAATGCAAATATAAAACAAGATAGCATTTTCACCTATCAAATTAACAGAGATTAAAAGGAATTCGAATACTCAACAGGGGTGGCAAGATGGCCCATCTCTCACTGCTGGAGTGTTAATTGGTACAACCTTTCTCCTGGGAGATTTTGCAATATGTAGCAAATTATAAAAAATATGCATACTCCTGGGCCCAATAATTCCCCTTCTAGGATCTACTCTAAGGAAATAAGCAGCAATCAAAAAAAAGATGGACATAAATATTTCACCAGAATGTTATTTACAGCAAGAAAAAGTACAAAAATAAAATACAACTTTCTTCTAAATTATATGATATAAATATAAAAAACAGATTACAACACTCCTTCACCAATTAATACTATACAGGATTATTTCTATATTTTAAAAGACTATTGTTATAATATGAAGTAAAAAAGCAGTATTGTATATATATATGTGATCTCAATTTTTTTAATGTGAATATATGAGAGAAAGAAAATACCTCAAAATATTAACAAGAACTATTTCTATGTAGGTGATTTCAGTGAATACTTATTTCTTTTTTGTGTTTTTCTGTATTTTCAAAATTCTCTACAATGAACATATGGTAATCAGAAAATATAAGCAGTATTTTTAAATATGTAAATGAAGGATTACAAGTGTATTAGTCAGAACAAGCATTATAACAAACAGGCCCCAAATCTCAATCACTTAAAATAATTAAGCTTACAAATCCTCTAGGCATTCATCCCCACATTGCCTTACTCAAGAACAAAACCTAATAGAGCCTCCATCATGTGAAGCATCACCGGGCACCATGATAGAAAGAAAATAAAGCAAATTACACACTGGCTCTTACTGACTCTCATCCAGAAGTGATGCACATCATTTCCACTTACATTTCATCAGCTGAAGTCCGTCACATGACCAGTTTTTCATAATGCAGATCAGCAGATTCAATCCAACATGTGCCCAGAGGGAAGAAAACCAGAAATGTTTTTAAACAGAACAAATATTTACTATCCCCCCCAAAATGTTCATTTTTTTCTGAAGAATTACTTAGGTGTTGATCTGAAAATCTTTCTTCTGCACTTCATTAGTAGTCAAGATATGACATTATTCATCATTTGCATAACCCTAAATGACTTGGTCCTCCTCAATTCAGTTTTTGGAGCCTAAGCTATTCAAGAGATGCCGCCATTGCAGGCAAGAGGTTATTTAAAAGGCTGTGGACATGCCACCACTACCAAAAGAAGCAGCTTGTTTTTTTCATTTTAAATAGCTCTCTTATTTTTTCTTTTTATTTAATACAAATTATTTGTTTTAATTGGAGGTTAATTACTTTACAATATTGTATTGGTTTTGCCATACATCAACATGGATCCACCACAGGTATACACGTGTTCCCCATCCTGAAACCCCCTCCCTCGCCAGTCCAGGTTTGATGCAGCCTTTCTTTCCAGGGTCCATGAAGAAGGCAGAGGAATGCCAGCATTTCTCAGCCAGAATTCTGAACATAGAACAATCAAAATAAGCAATACTGGAATGTCTCCCACTTTTTATCAGTGTTGGAAAACAGAGCCCAGGCATACATCCAAGGTTCTTAAGCAAAGCCCTAGGAATGTTTTTCTAGTCAGTATAATCTGCTTTCTTCTTAAATCTGTAGTATGGTTACAAAAGATTAAAACATACCAATTCCAAAAATATAACTTTTAATGTTAAAATACCATCATAATTCCCAGCACATTCAAATGGATCAATTACATTCATTCTATTAAGTATCATTTTTAAGCATTTTTTGATTAGTAAAACCAGTATGCTTTATGAATGAAAAAAAAGAAGGCAGCATTGTTTGAGCAGTAAATTGATTCCTATTTTTTTTCCTTATAAAATAAAATATAACTGGAACCTTGTTAAAAATAAAAGTTAGTTACATGAAATGCTGGTTTATAGCTTGCATTGATAGACCTCTCCAAGGGATATAGGTAATTGTAGAAAATCCTATGTAAGCCAGAACCCTCAGGGTTATCATAGAATCTTTTTCATCACATACTATTCCTAATTGCTCTTCAAATTTTATAGATTTTAAACTTCCTAAATATTCATTTCATCTGAATCTTTCTCTCCTTTCCCAAAGGCTGTCTTCAGGGCTTCATCATCTTTCACCCCGGCTACTGCAGTCGCCTCTGCACTTGTCTTCTTCCTTCAGACTCCCCTCCCCAAGCTACTTCCACGCTGCCACAAAACTGTACCATCCTGTTACTTCCGCTCTTAAAATCCCTCAGTGACCTCCCACCACCTAGAAGATAAAGATCATAGAAAGTTCCTCCCCTTATGGCCCTAAGAAGCCTAATGTGGCCTTCTCGAAAATGTGTTCAATGAAACAGCAAGTCCACAGTCACACAGAGGGAAAGCAGGCTCCATGGTCAAATAAATTGGGAAAAGACAAGGTCAGCCTTTTCCTTCCCTGCGGGGATTGTCAGAGTTGAGAACTCAAGTGTGACTCTAAATGCATCTCGTGGCTCAGGTACTTGGCTCTCTTCTCTTGACCAGTGGTCATACCCTGGGTGACCTCCCAGTCTTCCAGCTATAACACCATGTACCGTGCTGACAGCTTCTCCGTTTGCATCTCCAGCCCACACTTCTCCTCTGAACACCAGACTGAGTGCTCACAGTTTCCACAGAGATATCTAAGAGACATCTGAACTTTCACTTTCCCCAACCTCCTCCCTCAGGCCTCCCCAGCTCAGCTCAGGGCAACTTCATTCTTCAAGCTACTCAGGCCGAAAATCTTAGCACCCTTCACGATTCTTCTATTTCTCCCATACCCCATATTTAGTCCATTAGCAAATTCCATCAGCTCTTCATTCAAATTCCAGAATTCGACCACTTCTCATAACCCCAATCCACCAGCCTGGTCCAGGCCACCATCATCTCTCACCTGAATTACTCAAAGGGCCTCCTAACTGGTGTCCTTGAACCTGTCTTTCCCTGATGACGTGTATTCTCAACCCAACACTCAGGTTGACTGCTTTACTAACTTTAACAGGTTACAGCACCCCTTCCTCAAAACCCTGCCATCGCTTCCCCTTTTACTCAGAATGGAAGTCCGAGTCCCCGTCACAGCCCAAACCCCAGTGACTGCTCCTCCGTGACCACTCTACCCACAGCTCCCACCTCCTCCTTTTCCTCCCTAAGTTGCTGGTATGGATGGGTCCCTGCCGCTGCTGCTGCGAAGTCGCGTCAGTCATGTCCAACTCTGTGTGACCCCATAGGCGGCAGCCCACCAGGCTCCCCCGTCCCTAGGATTCTCCAGGCAAGAACACTGGAGTGGGTTGCCATTTCCTTCTCCAATGCAGGAAAGTGAAAAATGAAAGTGAAGTCGCTCAGTCATGTCCACCTCTTCACGACCCCATGGACTGCAGCCCACCAGGCTCCTCCGTCCATGGATTTTTCCAGGCAAGAGTACTGGAGTGGGGTGCCATTGCCTTCTCTGATGGATGGGTTCCTAGGGCCCACTTTTCATACTCAGCAAGCTCGGCCATCACATACACATATAGGCTGTGTGGCACATCAGCCTGTCAGGTCTGCTAATGGACATGGTCTTGCTGGATGGTTTGCCAGTGTGTTGCTCCTAACCACACTGCCACCTACTATGCTGCAGCTGAAATCATCCCACATGGTCCTAGAAATGGTCAGAGTATGACAGGAGCGGAAGATGCCAGTGAGGTTCTGGCTGCAGCCCTTCCTGACACCACTGACCGTGTTCTAATTACAGAACCTTCTCACAATCATACATATCACACTATGAAACACACCATTGAGTCAGGCATTGAGCCAACCACTGGTCCAGTACTAAGTCCTAACCCTCTTTGGCCATGCCACTGCATACATAGCACTTAAAATTCCTTGAATTTGTAGAACTTCACAGAGTCAGCTTCCCATTCTACTTATTCTTGTATAAGTTTGTCTTCTTGACAAAGTCATAAGCTTCTGAAATCAGGAACCATGTATTAGATTTCTGTGTATTCATCGGGTACCTTGACTGATGTCTGGTACACAGGGAATGTTCAATAAACATTTGCTGAATTGAAAGTAATTGTGCAAGAGTGATCAACCAGAAGTGGTGCCCTTTAAGAACCACCTTCACTAAAATGGTTCCGTGACACAAGTAAGCCACACACTGGAGCTTGACTGAGATTCCAAAATGGAGTGCTGAAGCCAAAGGAACCTAGGATTCTCAGACTTCCACTAGAGGGCAGCACCATTTATTATATCAAGACAATTTGATGTCCAAACACTGGTCTGTGACGGCAGAAAATGTGCCCCAGCCCAACAGAAGGAAAACTGTGAAGAAAGCATTTATAGCTCTACACAATTTTTCTTTATTCCTCATCTGAGTCCTGAGACCTGTGATTTGGCTCCAATTTTTTATTTGTGGGTGGTTGTTTCAGATAATAAAACTGTTCCTTTAAATAATGGTGACTATATTGAACCTAAAAATAAATACCAAAAGACCCAAGTCCCTGAGTGGGAGCAATTATTGCAAAAGGACCAGCCAAGCTCAAAATAGCTGTGAACGGATTCAGGCCCAGGCAAGAGGAGCCAGCCTCCTGGCTGATCTGGAATCAATGTGACAAACCAAAATAGATCAAATTTTAAAATACTGAAAACAAGCATACACACAGCAACAGTAAATATATTATGCTATGAGCATTGCTCTTATTTGATCATTATTGACCACTGTCTCTTTGCAATATTGTTAAGAGACTTCACAAAATGGATAGAAAATGAGCATTCGACATGTGGGAGGGAAAAAGCAGAAGGAAGAGCTACTTAAAATTTCCAAGAGAAATAACACTAGGGTCCAATTTTGCTGTTAGATATAATAAGTCCCAGTAAGTAAGCAAATGAGAAGTAAGCCAAGCTGATATGGCTTGACTTCAATTCTGTATTTGTTTGTTCTCTGATGCATTCAGAGAAGAAAAGTAGCAAAATCATTCAGTAAATTGCAAGCCATTTTTACCATAAGTCTGCAGCAATTTCAGTACTGCCTTCCTCCACAAGATCTGCCTAGAGAATCACAAACACAACCTATATTTATCTTTCAAGAAACCTCTGTGTAAAGACAATTTAGAAAGTACAGCATCCAGGTACATACATTTCCCCTTGAGTGTTTCAATATTTTTGTTGTACAAATGATGCATTCCAACCAGTAATTATTTGATCGATTATTTTTAAGTGTGTAATAGATTCTCATCATTCATATATTCAATAAGAATTTATTGAGCATCTATTGTATACCAGAAACTCTACCAAATTATACAAGTAAAAGCATTAGTTTCTGTTCTCAAAAAGTGGAGAGTCTGATGGAAGAGTTATTAGGAGAGATGCAAGGGAAATTAAACAAGGTTAAGTCCCATGATTCATTAACACAAAGGATCGGCACTGAACGCAGCCTAGTGGGCAAGGGCTGTGACCAAAAACACTTTCTAAGATAATGAAAATAGAGAGTGAAGGTGATACTCCCTCAGCCAGGTGGATATGCTAGGACTGGTGGAAAAATTAAAAGATTTGTTGCCATCTGCTTATCAATAGCAAGAACTGAAGCTAATCTTTGTCAAGCGCTTACTCTATGCCAGGCATTGAACAAGTACCTTGAATATTAGATCTTATTGAAGAGACATTGCTAATACATATGAAGCAATAGGATATCAACATAGGGTTGTAGTAAGAAGAATAAAGGTCACCAAAGATGTCCATGTTCTTATTCCTGGAACTTTTGTGTGTTAAACTATCACAAAACGGTCACATGGCAAAATGGACCTATTTACATTTACTGATCTCAAAACAGGGCTCTGGATCTTCTGGGTGGACCCAACATAATCACTTGGACTCTTAAAAAGGGAAGAGAGGCAGAAGAGAAGGTCAGAGGATCTGATAGGAGGAGTCCAGCAACCATGGCTGGCTTGAAGATGAAGGAAGGGAGCCATAAGCCTAGCAAAGTGGGCAACCTCTGGAAGTTGAGAACAACTGCCCAGCCACCAGCCAAAGAGGAAACGGTGACCTCAGTCCTGCAACCAGAGATACTTCAATCCTGCCAACAGTTTAAATGAGCCTAGAAGCCTCCCAGAGCTTGCCACGACACCTTCATTTAAGTCAGACAGTCTGAGAAACCAGCCAAGCCCACTAGACTTCTGACCTAAAGATCAATGAGAGAACAAAGTGGTATTATTTTAAGCCACTAACTCTGGCAATTTGTTATGAGAGCAATATAATACTGATAGAAGGGCATTATCTAAGTAAGAAAGCAAACCAAATGGGAAAACTATTACTACTGCACCTACTAAATGCCAAGAGCCTCTCAGCTATCATTCCCTTTAGCCCTCATATGCATGTAAAGTGGGTAGTATTGCTCCCATTTCACAGATGACAAAATGGAAACACAGATTTTTCAATAACCCAAGTCACAGCTAACAAGCAGTAAAATTTGAGCCCATGTGTCGGATACCAATGTCCTGTTCTTTCCACTCTGCCAAGCTGCTGCCAGGCAATTACTCTTTACATGTGTATATGCTGGGTCATGAGGGCTTCCCAGGTGGCGCTAGTGGTAAAGAACCCACCTGCCAATGCAGAAGATGTAAGGTTTGCTCCCTGAGTCGGGAAGATCCCCTGCAAGAGGGCATGGCAACCCACTCCAGTACTCTTGCCTGGAGAATCCCTTCCATGGACAGAAGAGCCTGGAGGACTGAGGTCCATAGGGTCACAGAGAGTCAGACACAACTGAAGCAACTTAGCATGTGTGCATGTGCGCACACACACATATACACATGCTGGGTCATAATGCTTTCTGTGCATTATCCTAATTGAACTCTAACAGTCTGTGAAGCAGGCAGGACAGAAATTATTTTACCCTTTTTACCTAAATGAGGACACCCAATCTCAAAATAAAGTATGGGATATATGCATCCCGGGGTAAGAACACAGGCCTTCCAACACCAACAACCTGCCCTGACTCCACCAGCTCAGGGCTGCCTGGTCCATAAATTACTCCCCTCCACATGAACTCAGTCTAGTCAAGTGTGACTCGAACACACAGCCTATTCCCACAAAGCAGCAGGAGAGGGCCACTGTTAGAAGAAAAATCGTGGATGGGGCTCTGGGTGGGAAATCAATACTTTAAGTGAAATTGAAACCTGTAGCTACCCTGCAAGAGCTGTAGAAAGGTTCTCTGCTTCACTTAGGATGATAATTATTAGTAATAGCTGTAATGAGACTTTGGTGCAAGGAGTCACATCTTCAGTGTCCTCTGCAGCTGTGCCAGGGACCAGCGAGCATGCTCTAAGTGTCTTATTTTTACTCAGTTATCTATTATGAGTTCCCAGAGTTCCTAGAGTCATTTCGTGCCCTGCGCGTTACCAAAATCTCATTTTGGAGAAGGCTCCAGAGAAATCTGCTTTATCTGTAGCGGATTCCATTTACGCATAGGTCTTTCTGTAAAGCCTCTGTGGTCCAGGCAGGGTGCTAGGTACCAGTAACCTGGTTCTTTGCCCTCATGGGGCTTATACTCTATCAGAAAGAGAAACACTAAGCAAGTTAGCAAATGAGTAGAACTATATTTAAAAGATATAGCACAGGTAGCCAATAGAACCTGATATGGATGGGAGGTGCTTGTTCTAAAGGCCCAAAGGGGCGAGGTTCTGCTCACAGGGATGAAAAGCCTGGAGCAATAGGGCTTCTGCACACCTGACTCAGAGGGCTGCCTTACAGGGTAACCTCTCTGAGCCACATCCTGTGAGGGGCAAGATCTAAATCAATAGTGAGATCCTTAATATTAGAGCCTGGTGCTACAGGAAGGTAGGGGATAAAAGGTCTAAGTGATTCACTCCCAACAAAATATATGTGATTTGCTTCTCATCCCTTACTATATGAAGCTGGTCTGTTTACTTAACCAGTTTGGGCCTCAGTTTCTTCACAGGGTTATGTCAATGCATATAAATCACTGGATAGTGTTCAACACATAGGATATTCTGAGGAGACACAAATCACGCCTGGCATATAGTTATCACATGATAAATATTAGCTGCTGTGAGGGTGTGTCTGCTCTGAAAAGTGAAGAGAACTAATCTCCCACTTACTAAGTCCACTGTAAACATATATATATATATGTTTGCACTGGTCATAGCAAACAACCTCTTCCAACAACACAAGAGAAGACGCTACACATGGACATTACCAGATGGTCAACACTGAAATCAGACTGATTATATTCTTTGCAGCCAAAGGTGGAGAAGCTCTATACAGTCAGCAAAAACAAGACTGGGAGGTGATTGTGGCTCAGATCATGAACTCCTTATTGTCAAATTCAGACTGAAATTGAAGAAAGTAGGGAAAACCACTAGACCATTCGGGTATGACCTAAATCAAGTCCCTTACAATTAAATAGTGGAAGTGAAAAATAGATTTAAGGGACCAGAAGCGCCTGATGAACTATGGATGGAGGTTCGTGACACTGTATAGGAGGCAGGGATCAAGACCATCCTCAAGAAAAAGAAATGCAAAAAAGCAAAATGGCTGTCTGGGGAGGCCTTACAAATAGGTCTGAAAAGAAAAAAAGCAAAAGGCAAATGAGAAAAGGAAAGATATACCCATTTGAACGCAGAGTTCCAAACAAAAGCAAGGAGAGATAAGAAACCCTTCCTCAGTGATCAGTGCAAAGAATTAAAGGAAAACAACAGAATGGGAAAGATGAGTGATCTCTTTGAGAAACTTAGAGATACCAAGGGAACATTTCATGCAAAGATGGACTCGATACAGGACAGAAATGGTATGGACCTAACAGAAGCAGAAGATATTAAGAAGCGGGGGCAACAATACACTGAAGAACTGTACAAGAAAGATCTTCACAACCCAGATAATCACAGTGGTGTGATCACTCACCTAGAGCAGGACATCCTGGAATGTGAAGTCAAATGGGCCTTAGGAAGCATCACTACAAACAAAGCTAGTGGAGGTGAAGGAATTCCAGTTGAGCTGTTTCAAATCCTGAAAGATGATGCTGTGAAAGTGCTGCACTCAATGTGCCAGCAAATTTGGAAAACTCAGCAGTGGCCACAGGACTGGAAAAGGTCAGTTTTCATTCCAATCCCAAAGAAAGGCAATGCCAAAGAATGCTCAAACTACCGCACAATTGCACTCATCTCACATGCTAGTGAAGTAATGCTCAATTCTCCGAGCCAGGCTTCAGTAATATGTGAACTGTGAACTTCCAGATGTTCAAGCTGGTTTTAGAAAAGGCAGAGGAACCAGAGATCAAATTGTCAACATCTGCTGGATCATGGAAAAAGGAAGAGAGTTCTAGAAAAACATCTACTTCTGCTTTATTGACTATGCCAAAGCCTTTGACTGTGTGGATCACAACAAACTGTGGAAAATTCTAGAGAGATGAGAATACCAGACCACCTGACCTGCCTCTTGAGAAATCTGTATGCAGGTCAGCAAGCAACAGTTAGAACTGGACATGGAACAACAGACTGGTTCTAAATAGGAAAAGGAGTACGTCAAGGCTGTATACTGTCAACCTGCTTATTTAACTTCTATGAAGAGTACATTATAAGAAATGCTGGACTGGATGAAGTACAAGGTGGACTCAACATTGCCAGGAGAAATATCAATAACCTCATACATGCATATGACACCACCCTTATGGCAGAAAGTGAAGAACTAAAGAGCCTCCTGATGAAAGTGAAAGAGGAGAGTGAAAAAGTTGGCTTAAAGCTCGACATTCAGAAAACTAAGATCATGGCATCCAGTCCCATCCCTTCATGGAAAATACATGGGGAAACAGTGGCAACAGTAGCAGACTTTATTTTTCTGGGCTCCAAAATCACTGCAGATGGTGATTGCAGCCAGGAAATTAAAAGATGCTTACTCCTTGGAAGAAAAGTTATCACCACCCTAGAGAGCATATTAAAAAGCAGAGACATGACACTACCATCAAAGGTCCATCTAGTCAAGGCTATGGTTTTCCCTGTAGTCATGTACGGATGTGAGAGTTAGACTATAAAGAAAGTTGAGCACCAAAGAATTGATGCTTTTGAACTGTGGTGTTGGAGAAGATTCTTGAAAGTCCCTTGGATTGCAAGGAGATCCAACCAGTCCATCCTAAAGAAAACCCATCCTGAATATTCATTGGAAGGCCTGATGTTGAAGCGGAAACTCCAGTACTTTGGCCACCTGATGCAAAGAACTGACTCATTTGAAAAGACACTGATGCTGGGAAAGATTGAGGGCAGGAGGAGAAGGGGACTCAGAGGGTAAGATGGTTGGATGGCATCACTGACTCAATGGACATGAGTTTGAGTAAACTCCGCGAGTTGGTGATAGACAGGGAGGCCTGGCATGCTGCAGTCTATGGGGTTGCATAGTCAGACACAACTAAGCAACTGAACTGAACTGATACACACACACACACACACACACACACACACTTATTACCATTACTGCCCCCATAAAATGATGCTTACTTCTGTGGGTGAAATTGAGCCTGCCAGAAGTAGTATGTTGAAGTCCCAACCACACCTACTCATATCTCAGAATTTGACTTTATTTGGAAATAGAGTCCCTGCAGATGTAATTAGTTAAGAGGAGTTCACACCAGAGCAGCTACTGCTGCTGCTAAGTCACTTCAGTCGTGTCCTACTCTGTGTGACCCCAGAGATGGCAGCCCACCAGGCTCCCCCATCCCTGGGATTCTCCAGGCAAGAACACTGGAGTGGGTTGCCATTTCCTTCTCCAATGCATGAAACTGAAAAGTGACAGTGAAGTCCCTCAGTCGTGTCTGACTCTTAGCGACCCCATGGACTGCAGCCCACCAGGCTCCTCCATCCATGGGATTTTCCAGGCAAGAGTACTGGGGTGGGGTGCCATAAATCCAACATGACTGATGTCCTTATACAAAGGGCAAATTAGGACACAGTCACAGCCATGCATAGAGGGAAGACAATATGAAGATACTGGGAGAAGATGATATCAACGGAGTCTAGGAATGGGGCCTAGAACAGACACTTGCTCACAGCCTCAGAAGGAATCCACCCTGCCAGCACCTTGACCTCAGAGTTTCAGCCTCCAGAACCATGGAGGACAAGTTTCTATTGTTAAGCCACCCAGTTTGTGGTACTCTGCTGCCCTGGCAAACTAACACATATTCCTTAAGGGTAAGATGTGTATAGTGTTTAACTCTTAGTGCCCAGCATCCAGCAGAGGGTCTGGTGCATACTAGGTGCTCAATAAACATGTATTAAGTGAAGGAATAAATGAGTAAATATCTAGTATGGTGGCTCACGGGCTTACCTGATGGCCCAGATGGTAAGGAATCCACCTGCAATGCAGGAGACCTGGGTTAGATCCCTGATTTGGGAGGATTTTCTAGAGGAGGAAATGTCTACCCACTCCAGTATTCTTGCCTGGAAAGTCTCATGGACAGAGGAGCCTGGTAGGCTGCAGTCCATGGGGTCATAAAGAGTTAGAAATGACTGAGCAACACACACACACACACACACACACACACAGAGTTCATATTGTAGGCAAGAAATGCCAGAGGTCTGTTTAAGGCCTATAACCAGATAACTGCTGTAGTGAAGATGTGGCTGACAGTCGAGGATCAATCAAATATGCAATTGGCTGCCTCTAACCAAGACACAAGCAAGTGCTCGACACTATGGTGAAGAGGAAGCACCAGCTGTCAGGGGACACAGCTGTTTCCCAAAAGGCTGAAGGGCCGTGTGCCTGGACCTGAGGTCTGTGTCTGGGAGCAGGCCCCCTCCTCACACCTGGCTAGGAACCGGCCTCTGTCCCTCATGAGGGAAGCCGGAACAGGCAGCATCAGCATCGATGAAAAAGCCCATGGAGCCCACAGGGTGTGCAAAGAGAGTCTCAGACAGGGGCAGTTCTAGAAGCCTGCCGTACAATCTCGGAGGCCAAAGGGGATGTGGGCTCACACCTGGGAAACGCCATGAGAATTCAAGGGCGGCTCAATTCTGAGTCCACTCACCTGGGAAAGGACAAAGATGAGGACTCCCTCTCCCAGGAGGCACAGAAGATAAGGGCTAGGCTGGTGGGGGGGCCAAGACCCAAGTACAGAGAAGGATGAGAAGGAGCTGAAGTCAGGGTGGATGGAGCAACAGGAGTTAAGATGATCATTCTCTAGAGCAAAGAAGATGGGAGAGAAAAGGATTTTCATAATTGAACTATTCTAATTGACTGCTGACTCCACACTGTTCAGATCCGCCTGGTAATCGCTCAGTCCTCCATCGTGTTTCATCTGTGGAGCTGGAGCAGCTCCTTGGAGGGGGAAAGGCAGGCTTACGACCTGATTAGGGGAAATCACTCCTTGCAGGCCTTTGGTTCCTCTTGTTAAAAATGGTGCCAGGAAAATCATAATTAAAATAGGAATGTGGAGAATAACATGCCCCCCTTTCCTTGAATGTGAAATAGATTTTAACAACTACCTTAGCCAGAGAACCCAACACATTCGACCTTACAATAAGGGTAAGCAGAGTTTTCTATCAGCGTGAAATAGAAACTATAAATCAAATGTTTATATCTAAAGTCCAAGCCGGCACTAGTGAGTAAAATTCCACTCTCCAACAGTCTTATTTTTTTTCCTTTTTACTGGCTGGCTATCACACTTCCTTGACTCTGGAACTATATGGATACTGTTTCTTCGTCTTAAATCTGTGAAACTACCTTCAAGAGCAATAGTCTTGACTACTTGTGATATACTATCCACGATAAAGAAGCTGGTCAGTAATAAATGCACCTTTGTGGGAGATTCTATCAAGCAGGAACAGTTGAGATGGAATCTTTGGGAGGGAGGAGGAAGGGAGAGAGGAAGGGGATGTGGTGTGGTGGAAGTGGGTTGCAGAGAGATTCTGGAGAAGGCAGCAGAGAGCAATGTGAGTGCAAATGCATTTTGGAGAAGGGTTGACGTTGATAATCTAATTCTCCCAATTCAAGAACAATAAAAATTTTTCTTTCCTGGAGCCTACATTTTCCCTTATATCCCCAAACTCCACAGGGGACTCAACAACATCCTTTGCTGAAGGAAAGCTTAGACCCTGAAGGAGCCACGCTGCCTCTAGAAACCAGGCATCTTTTCTAGGATGCTTCTGCTAACTAGGGAGCATTTAGAGCTATTTGGCTAAAAGTCTGGTCCTACTGAAATTACAAGCAGATCGTCCCTCGACAGTTCGGTTCAGGGCAAGATGTACATGCTGCCATGGTCACAGTCACACTCTCCAGAGGCCCCCAGAACTCTCCAGTGACTCTTTGATCATCTTAATGGGCTTGTTAGAGAGCGACAGTGAGAGTCCGGAGTGCCGTGCAGCCGGCCTTGCAGTGGGAGCCGGGTCTCGAGAGAACGCTGCCGCCCTCGCGGGAGGTGCAGAGCCTTCCGCTGACCCAGCTCAGCGCTTCCAAGGAGACCATGTCTGGGGTGGCCCATCCCCTCCCACACACCCTCCCCTTGGTACCTAGTCTCAGGTTGTAGGAAATCTCAAAATTACAGCACTGAAGCTGCTGAAAGCTCAGTGCCTGCTCCAGCTACCACAGCTTACCTCCTCATGCAGCCAAGCTTCCAGCTTCCTCTCTGCCCCTGGGTGGGGATGTCTTCATTCCAAGCTTAGAGAGATCTCTGGAAAATAACCCTGGCAACCTGAAGGGTGACGGACACTTTCACACTCCTTCAGGAAAGACTTGTGGTTTTATGCCTCTGGTCAACCACACACCAAGGTTTCTGGCAGGTAGCACCCGCCCTTCCCATCTACAGACACCTTAGCCCCTCGCTTCTCACCCCTGAATTCTACGAAAATCACCTGGGGAGGATTTGAAAAGACAATTGCCAACATCCAGGCTCCTCACCCAGGGAGTCTGATTTGATTGTTCTGAGTTGAGGCCCAACCCTGCAGCCACACATTTCAGAAGCTCCCCAGGTGATTCTAAGGTGCAGCCAGGCGTTCCCGGAGCATCTTTGCGAGGATGGACAACGGAGCCAAGAGAATGCCCGACAAAGGTGGTTTCACTTACTGCTTGATTTTCTGAATAATTTCTCAGAACATAAACATAAATCTGGAATCTGAAGGTCATAGAGGTCGTCCTCAATGTATGAACTAGAATATAAACCATCTATTTATTCAGATTGGACAAATACTTGCTGAAGGCCTACTATGCCTTGCAAGGAACTAAAACGGAAGCACATGCATCAGTTTCTCCATATACCTGGTTCTCCCTTCTGCACCTTCATACTTGGAAACCTAATTTCCTATTTTGAATTCTCACTCTCTCTTTCAACTTTCAGATATAACATATATATAGGCTTGTTTACTTATAAATCTCAGTTCATGCTTCTCAATGAATAGCAAACCTCCAACATATTCCTCAGTTCAGTTCAGTCGCTTAGTTGTGTCCGACTCTTTGCAACCCCATGAATCACAGCACACCAGGCCTCCCTGTCCATCACCAACTCCCAGAGTTCACTCAGACTCACGTTCATCGAGTCAGTGACGCCATCCAGCCATCTCATCCTCTGTCGTCCCCTTCTCCTCCTGCCCCCAATCCCTCCCAGAGTCTTTTCCAATGAGTCAACTCTTCGCATGAGGTGGCCAAAGTGCTGGAGTTTCAGCTTTAGCATCATTCCTTCCAAAGAAATCCCAGGGTTGATCTCCTTCAGAATGGACTGGTTGGATCTCCTTGCAGTCCAATGGACTCTCAAGAGTCTTCTCCAACACTGGGTTCATGTAACTGGAATAGGAGGAAACACCCACATCAAGAATGAACAAACCTCACGGACTCTCCTTTCAAGACTCTTCATCTCCTGATCAAACTTCTCTTATAATAGCCTAAAAAGATCTAATGGTAAATAATGAAGAAGCCCAAATAAACGACCTTTTCTACTCTCTCTGCTCTATCCTTCTTTCTTAGTGTTATGTTTTTACCAAGCTGCCAGGAAAAGCAAAATCATGAAACTCCCCAACCAGATTCTTACGTATGCCTGAAACCTTGAGGGCAAGGGAGGAAAATCCTGCTGCAATTAACACTCCCATACCAGAGCCTAGAAGACCAAAGATCTAGGACCACAGGCGAGAGTGGCCCTCGGGCATATTAGCCACTCTGCCTCTGCCTCCCGCCTGCTCCACCCTCATCCCCGGTTTCAGTGCTGTCTGTACTTGCCTTCCCCACTAGACTGTAGCTGAGCCAAAAGCTTCCACTTGTTCCTCCCTGTGGCTGTATATAATAATAGTTCACAGGTATTGAGCACTTACTATGTGCCAGGCACTGTCCTAGATGCTTCCCACATACTATCCCATTTAATCTCCAACCTTACGTGATTAATACTTTTACTATCCCATTAGATAGAGGAAAAACTGGAATACAGACTTTAAGCAACTTACTCTCATGTACACAGGACCTAGGAGGCAGAGGCTGGGTCACACCCAGGTCATCTAGCTGCAGATTCTCCTCTCTTAGCCACTACTGTACCAGGCAGAAGTTGGATAAATCAACACAGTTGTTTCCAAGGTCTTTATTTAGAAGAGGCAGCTAGAGTACTTAATAAATAGGCAACCTTGAGAAAATTACTGAGTTCAAATCTCAATTTCCTCCTAGAAAATGAGAGTAAAAGTAACACAAAGCTCATGGGGTTAGCGTGACGATGAAATTAGATATCATATATAAGGTGCTGAGCACAGTGTCAGGTACTTAGTAAATATTTTAAAAGCTAGATGCTGCTGC
The DNA here is from genome assembly GCA_006408675.1 of Madoqua kirkii. Classification (NCBI taxonomy): domain Eukaryota; kingdom Metazoa; phylum Chordata; class Mammalia; order Artiodactyla; family Bovidae; genus Madoqua; species Madoqua kirkii. The sequence goes on from SJYC01138393.1 coordinate 19,023, forward strand.
TTGCTGTTTGGTGCCTTAGTCTTTGTCAGTAAAAACATCTCGCATTACTCCCCAATCTGAGTGATATCAACTCTCCCTATAAGCATCGTGGGCAGTAGCCACTGATTTTTTATAACTTTTTTAGATATTATTCACATCCATTCACCCATTTAAAGTGTACAATTCAGTGGTTTTTAGTATATTCACAGAGCTATACAACTATCATCACAATCAATTTTAAAGCCAATTTAGAATTTAGAAGCAATTGAGAGGCAAACAGAATCAATTCCGGGGGATTTTTTTCATCACCCAAAACTGAAACTCTGGAACCATTATAAGTCACTCTCCATTGCCCCCAGGCTCTCTCCCTGCAGCCACTGGCAACCACTAATCTATTTGCTCTACATCTGGGACACGTTGTATAGAGTCATGCAATGTATGTTCCTTCGTGACTGACTTCTTTTACTTAACAAAATATTTTTAAGATTCATCCAGGCTCAGCCTATAGCAAAACTTCATTTCTTCTTATGGTCAAATAATATTCCATTATACAAATGGACCACATTTTATTTATTCATTCACTAGTTGAAGAATATTTGAGTTGTTTCTACTTTTTGGCTATTATGAATAATGCTTCTATGAACATTGGTGTATAAGTTTTTGTGTGGACATATGTGGTTTCTTCTCTTAGGGACATACTTAAAAATGAAATTGCTGGGTCATATGTTAACTCTGTCCTTGGAGTAGGAAAATGGCAACCTGCTCCAGTATTCTTGCCTGTAAAGTTCCATGGACAGAGGAGTCTTGTGGGCTACAGTCCAAGGGGTTGCAAAGAGTTGGGCATGACTGAGTACACACAGAGAAGGCAATGGCAGCCCACTCCAGTACTCTTGGCTGGAAAATCCCATGGATGGAGGAGCCTGGTGGGCTGCAGTCCATGGGGTCGCTAAGAGTTGGACTCAACTGAGCGATTTCACTTTCACTTTTCACTTTCATGCACTGTAGGAGGAAATGGCAACCCACTCCAGTGTTCTTGCCTGGAGAATCCCAGGGACAGGGGAGCCTGGTGGGCTGCCGTCTATGGGGTTGCACAGAGTCGGACACAAGTGAAGCGACTTAGCAGCAGCAGCAGCAGCAGAGCACACACACAGTAACTCTATGTTTAACCTTTTGAGGAACCGCCAGACTGTTTTCTAAAGTGAACTGCCACTAATCTTGCACTTGCTTCTAGGTGACCTGAAATAAGTCCCTTAACCTCAGTAAGCTTGAATATCTTCATCTGTAAAATGAGGATATATCCCAGAAGAGATCTTGTAAGTGCAGGGTCATCACTGCCTGACATCCAGTAGGTATTTAGCAAAAGACAGGTATTCTGTTGTCCCTGACAAATGGCTCCCTGCCTGCTCCTCCCTCTCCAGTTTGGATTCAAAATATAAAGCCTGTGCCATGGAAGGATTGAGTGCAGCCTAATGGAGGTGTTAGGTAGAGAAAATCAGAGTACAAAGTCATACCACCTCTCTGAATCATGTCCCAGTTTTCTAAAATAAAGAACAAATAAACAAATAGATGAATCTCAACTCGTGTGTGCATGTTCTCTTTGCTTCTATAAACTGGACTTCTGCCCAGAAACCACAGTAAGTGAAGAAGAAATCAATAATCCAAGGTTTGTATGCTAATGTAATTTGATGAAAAATGTACTACAATGAACTCAGTTAGAACACATTCTCTAGATTGTTAGAGTTTCTTAGAGGCCGCATCTCCAGAAAGACCTACAAAAATGAGATTTAGCAAAACCGTTGTCCACGTGGCTCTGAGCAATGTAGAGACGTGTAAGCCCCAGTCCCATTGTGCTGAAGCGTTGATTAGCATTTCTGTTTCTGGCAGAAAAGACTGACAGTCAGTCAATCAGTCCCAAATAACAATAATATAGCTCTGCAAAAAAGAAACTTCCACTCTTAGGGGAGTTATTGTTATTCAGGGTAAAAAATATCCCCTGGGCAGATTCACTCCACTGCAGAAGTTGGTTTCAGTGTTACTTTGCAAAACCTGGGGGGAGAAAAAAAAAAGGAAAACCATAAAAAGTTATACATGCAATATTTCACATTGTGAGTAGATTTGCTTTGGGGACAATAGGCAGGATGCTTGGAGAGACCTCTCCTAGCAAATGAGAAAATAGAAGGATTTCTATCTTTAACTGCAAAAATAGTAAGAGGAGAGACTTGAAGACTGAACACAAGTGAGGCTGCCCCATTGTTGGGGCTCCCCGTGGAGATGGGGGTCACACACAGGAGACGAAGCCACGGTCCCAGGCTTTCTTCCGCCAGCCCCAGCTTCTGGCTCCCTCTGCAGTAATGCTAATTATGGGATAAGAAAAACTAATCTTTTCTTTTTCTAAAGACATTAATCAAACCTATCAAAGCAGTACCAAAAAAAAAAAAAGAAAGAAAGAAAGAAAAAAGACAAACTTTCAACTAGGGATTGCAAAGAAAGATTTAAGAGAAAAAATAGGATTTGCTCATTATTAGCCATGGGAAGGTTAAGAAGAAACATGATAATTAAGTAAAAGCCACTTGGGATGTTCTACATGCGTTTATACATCAAAAATAAAAATAAAAAATAAAAAACCATGTAAACTGAGTATCATAACCTGCTTCTAAGCACCCACTTGTCACTGAGTAAAAAATGCATGCCCGATAAACACGCCGACAGCTCTCAGATGTAATATTACTTGTTTTGAGGCTGAATTTTCTATGAAGCAGGTGTGGCACTGAGCCCTTCATTTACTAAAATGACCTCTTCCAGGAGTCCTAAGAGGCCTGGACCCCAGTAAACACCACCAGAAGGAACTAGGGAAGGAGATGGTTTGTCTGACCTCAGAGCCAGAAACAAGTACAGTGACGTTACTGGATGAAACCAGGGCATGGTGTGGGGGTGGGGAGAGTTTTTCCTGAAATACTGTGGCTCTGGATCAAAAGAAAATGAAACAGATTTTAGTCTCTAAATGTAAAATGCTCTCTCTGTCCTCCAGGGATTTGTCTAGGTTGTTCCCTCTGTCCTACCCTAACCATTCCTAACCTACGCTCCTCCCGTGGTCCTTACACAGAAGCCACTTCCTGCTACCTGCGTTCCCCAGCTCCAGAGGCTGAGTTATGTGACCCCATGAACTTGTGCATCTCTCTATAATCATCTCTTCAGAGAAACTGCCTGTTTACTTCTCCAGCTGCCTGGCTTGAATGTAAGTCCCTGAAAGAAACAGAAAAGCCCCATCGTGTTCAGAGTATATTCAGGAAAGGCTCAATAACTTCACCAAAGTCTCTAACTGAGTGAAAGAAATAGAGCATCTGACCCCTGAAGTGAGGCAAACCCTGAAACTGCCCACCAGCCAAGGTCAATCAGGTCAAGTACTGGGAGAGGGTGGGGCCTCAGAAGGATGTTCTGGAAAAAGCCATTCAAGGAAGATATACCCACCTCCCACCTCCACCAGTCTTCCTTTTCAGAATCTGTGGCTTTTTCTTACTGTGTCTTAGAGCAAAGAAGCTGCTTGATTGTTACATTTAAGTCAAAAGCCCTTTGCAACTGTACTGTTATTACATGAGGAGCATAGGTCCTGACTATAGATTAGTAGAATAAAGGCAGATGGACCTGAGTTTAAATCTGACTTTGCTACCAACTAAGCAAAGAAGTAAATCAGTTAATCTCTCTCTACCTCAGTTTTCTTCTCTGCAAAACAGTGATAATAACTGTGTTGCAGAATTATGGTGATTAAGTAATGAACGGCATGTATTTGGCATTGTATTGAAGGCTATTTGTTAGTGACGGATGTGTGTGATGATGTATTTCAGCAACTTTGAGAGGTAGGATTCCAAAATGTTTTCTAAATTTGTTCCTGTTGTGTCAGGCATTATAAAGAAACATAGGCTATATTTCCTGCCTTCAGGGAGGTCATAGTGCACTGAATTCAACAGACCCAGGAGCAGCTGCAGCACAGACAGGTTAAGACACATACCCAAGGCTCCCACGTGGCAGACTCAGGATAAAAATACAAGTCTAGTGATGCCCACAGAGAAGGCAATGGCACCCCACTCCAGTATTCTTGCCTGGAAAATCACATGGATGGAGGAGCCTAGTGGGCTGCAGTCCATGGGGTCACTAAGAGTCAGACACAACTGACCAACTTCACTTTCACTTTTCACTTTCACGCATTGGAGAAGGAAATGGCAACCCACTCCAGTGTCCTTGCCTGGAGAATCCCAGGAAAGGTGGAGCTTGGAAAGAGTAGTGTCTGGGCATCACTGCTGCTGCTGCTAAGTCCCTTCAGTCGTGTCTGACTCTGTGCGACCCCATAGACAACAGCCCACCAGGCTCCACCGTTCCTGGGATTCTCCAGGCAAGGACACTGGAGTAGGTTGCCATTTTCTTCTCCAATGCATGAAAGTGAAAAGTGAAAGTGAAGTTGCTCAGTCATGTCCGACTCTTAGTGACCCCACGGACTGTAGCCCACCTGGCTCCTCCATCCATGTGATTTTCCAGGCAAGAATACTGGAGTGGGGTGCCATTGCCTTCTCTGTGGGCATCACTAGACTTGTATTTTTATCCTGAGTCTGCCACGTGGGAGCCTTGGGTATGTGTCTTAACCTGTCTGTGCTGCAGCTGCTCCTGGGTCTGTTGAATTCAGTGCACTATGACCTCCCTGAAGGCAGGAAATATAGCCTATGTTTCTTTATAATGCCTGACACAACAGGAACAAATTTAGAAAACATTTTGGAATCCTACCTCTCAAAGTTGCTGAAATACATCATCACACACATCCGTCACTAACAAATAGCCTTCAATACAATGCCAAATACATGCCGTTCATTACTTAATCACCATAATTCTGCAACACAGTTATTATCACTGTTTTGCAGAGAAGAAAACTGAGGTAGAGAGAGATTAACTGATTTACTTCTTTGCTTAGTTGGTAGCAAAGTCAGATTTAAACTCAGGTCCATCTGCCTTTATTCTACTAATCTATAGTCAGGACCTATGCTCCTCATGTAATAACAGTACAGTTGCAAAGGGCTTTTGACTTAAATGTAACAATCAAGCAGCTTCTTTGCTCTAAGACACAGTAAGAAAAAGCCACAGATTCTGAAAAGGAAGACTGGTGGAGGTGGGAGGTGGGTATATCTTCCTTGAATGGCTTTTTCCAGGACATCCTTCTGAGGCCCCACCCTCTCCCAGTACTTGACCTGATTGACCTTGGCTGGTGGGCAGTTTCAGGGTTTGCCTCACTTCAGGGGTCAGATGCTCTATTTCTTTCACTCAGTTAGAGACTTTGGTGAAGTTATTGAGCCTTTCCTGAATATACTCTGAACACGATGGGGCTTTTCTGTTTCTTTCAGGGACTTACATTCAAGCCAGGCAGCTGGAGAAGTAAACAGGCAGTTTCTCTGAAGAGATGATTATAGAGAGATGCACAAGTTCATGGGGTCACATAACTCAGCCTCTGGAGCTGGGGAACGCAGGTAGCAGGAAGTGGCTTCTGTGTAAGGACCACGGGAGGAGCGGTAGGTTAGGAATGGTTAGGGTAGGACAGAGGGAACAACCTAGACAAATCCCTGGAGGACAGAGAGAGCATTTTACATTTAGAGACTAAAATCTGTTTCATTTTCTTTTGATCCAGAGCCACAGTAGTCTGTTAAGGCTGACATAACAATATACCACAGATTGGGTGGATTGTAAACAACAGAAATTTATTTCTCACAGTTCTGAAGGCCGGGAAGTCTAAGATCAAGGTTCTAATAGTATCTGGTAAGAACCCAGTTTCTGGTTCACAGACATTGCCTTCTGGCTATGTCTCCACATGGCAGAGGGATGGGAAATCACTCTGGGATCTTCCGTAGAAGAGCAGCAATCCCACTGAAGAGGGTTCTACCTTCATGATCTCATCACCCACTAGGACCCCATCTCTGAATGCCATCACTTTGAGGGTAAGGATTTCAACCTATGAATATTGAACAGACACAAATATTCAATGCATAGCATATGGTATGGAGAAGGCAATGGCACCCCACTCTAGTATTCTTGCCTGGAAAATCCCATGGATGGAGGAGCCTAGTGGGCTGCAGTCCATGGGGTCGCTAAGAGTCAGACACAACTGACCAACTTCACTTTCACTTTTCACTTTCATGCATTGGAGAAGAAAATGGCAACCCACTCTGGTGTTCTTGCCTGGAGAATCCCAGGGATGAGGGAGCTTGGTGGGCTGCCATCTATGGGGTCGCACAGAGTCGGACATAACTGAAGCGACTTAGCAGCAGCAGCATATGGTAAGTAGAGTGCTTCCTAGTACAGATGCATTGAGGATTTTTATCCAAAAAAAAAAAAAAAAGAAGAAAGAAAGAAGTTAGAAAAAATTTCAACAATTGTATTTAACAGTGTTGCCCCATGGGTTGCCCAGAGCAGAAAGTCTGGACCAGTGAAGGTCAAGGAGCTATTTTTCAGCAGTAGAAGGAAATAGAGATAAGCTTCCATTTTTTCCTTAATCACAATGACTCTTCTTTCAAACAAACAAAAAAAACACTACCTGTTGCAAAAACTCTTCCACACTCTGACTGAATAAAAATTATGTGTGAAGGGAACAAAATTACCTATTAACATCCCCATCGAATTCAACCTGCCACCCACCAAAAGACTAATCCTTATAATCGTAAGGTCTCCTGTTGAATATGTAGAGATAGGGTGCTTGGATGTGGGTTTGGGGGAAATAAATTACTCTGCATAAGAAGGGAAGAACTATTGAGAGGGGTCCTAGGAAAGTTCCCAGCCCACAGTCCTCTTCATAAATACAGAGTCTACTCCTTAGGCATTGACTTGATGGTGCTCAGACATGCTCCTTCCCTGTAGGTCACGATACACTAGGTGTCCTTGTGTGTTTTGTTTTTTAAATGAGGAAGCACACTTGGGAGATGAAACCATCCCCTGTAAAGGCAATGGGGGAAATTCGTTTTTAGGGTGAGCTCAGAACTTGGCAAAAAAGGGAAAGGAGACTAAATCAATCTGATGAAGAATGAGGAGAATCCAGTGAAGTCGGGAAGGCAACGCTAAGCATCTGGGGAACTGTATAAGGGCAGAAAGACAAGTTGAGAAAGGACCCAGCAGAGGAAGAAGGGAGTTTTCTGGAGGAGTAACAGGGTCAGGCAGGACTGGACTTCCATCAGAATTTTACCAAAGGCAAAATGTGGGTGAGAGAAAGCCTGACCATAATCAGCAGACGGGAATTTTCATCCTGGCTGTGCTCTAGGCTTGCTGTTGGACCTTAGTCGGACAAGTCACCAAACCTCTCAACTCCTGTCATTCTCTCACTTGGGCAATAGTTGCTTCACAGCAATGATGACTTGGGCCACTGAAAGTGGCTGGAATACCACGCAGGGGTTGCAGGAGCGTGGCCTGGAGTGAAGCCTCCCAGTTGTTTCTCAATTACCGTCTCCACTTTGTTGGAGGCCCCCACCCTCTTCAGGGGACGTGATCCTGTTAGGGAAATTTAATGGAGGTAGTCTTGTTCAGGCTTCAGAAGTAGGAGAGCAGGCCTTTGACTAACTTCTGACCCTAGCTGGACTGTGTGCCGGCGTGCAAGCACACCAACTGTTACCAGCAAGCCAAGTGGCACTTTAGATAAGAAAGGGAGAAGGTCCTGGAATTTCTGGAGCCCCAAGGACTTGGTCAGTCTTTCGGAGTCTGGAAAATCTTACGACTCACAAGGTGAAACAAACAGCACTGTAAAGGCTAAAGAAAAACCAGAGTTGCATTTTTCATACAAACAGATAATGACACTCACAGCCTAAGGTTATAAGCGGGAGCCCCAAAACTGCAATGTGAAGCCTCACCTGTAAGCGGGATGTACCAATCAGGACCTTTCCATCTGGGACTCCAGTTGCTGTTTCTCAGGACTTCCCAGAGATGTTCAAGTCTAGATGTATGTTTCAACCCAATTTGGTGATGTAATATCTCTCTCTGCTGCTGCTGCTGCTGCTAAGTCACCTCAGTCGTGTCCAACTCTGTGCGACCCCATAGACAGCAGCCCACCAGGCTCCCCCGTCCCTGGGATTCTCTAGGCAAGAACACTGGAGGGGGTTGCCATTTCCTTCTCCAATGCATGGAAGTGAAAAGTGAAAGTGAAGTCACTCAGTCGTGTCTGACTCTTTGTGACCCCATGGACTGCAGCCCACCAGGCTCCTCCATCCATGGGATTTTCCAGGCAAGAGTACTGGAGTGGGGTGCCATTGCCTTCTCTGAATATATATCTCTACTGTTTCTGTTTTTTTAAGACTGTATATTCAAATCAAGTCAAATAATCCTCTCTTAAATATTGAAATTGTTCATTGTGTGTGTAACAAGTGATTTCTTTTCTTAACAAATCCTTTGAACCTAAAACGGAAGTAAAACTTTTGACAAAACAGATTTGTGTTTCAGGCTTTGCTTCCCAAGTGGCACTAGTGGTAAAGAATCCACCTACCAATGCAGGAGACACAGAAGATATGGGTTTGATCCCTGGCTTGGCAAGATCCCCTGGAGGAGGAAATGGCAACCCACTTCAGTATCCTCACCTGGAGAAGCCCATGGACGGAGGAGCTTGGTGGGCTGCAGTCCATGGGTCACAATGAGTCAGACACGTCTGAGTGACTGAACATACACACACACATTTGTTTGCTTGGGGTCCAATAATCTCATCTTTGTATTTAGAATCCTTTCAGAATCGACTTGAACATATTGATTTCCTTTCCTAGATAAGAGAGATGCTGGGTAGAGAGCAGACTTGGCACTCTGAAGAACTAATTGTCAAGTCACCCTTGTTCTAGCCTTGGTTGTGTGAAGCCACTGTCTCCTTTTGATTGAGCTTTCTTATACTTAAATGAGAGGGTTGGAACTAACAATCTTTAAGGTCCCTTCAGGCTCCAAAGTTCAATGGTCCCTTGAAAGACCACTCCTGAGGCTATCCTACCAGTCTAGAGTTCCAGCATTTTCTATTGCCCAATTAGCAGCATTTATCTAACTTTTTTTGGTCAGATATGTGCTTCTATTCCAGGCATTCTGAGCCAATTCTGCAAATCAGACTTCTTGGAAGACTCAAATGTTTCAAACCATCTTCAAACATAAGACATCAAATGTACCATTTTCCCTTCATCCACCAACTTTGTACTTTTATCCAAAAAAAAAAAAAGAAAGAGGTACTGAGTCCATCTGGCATGATTTGCCTTGAATAAAACCCATCTGCTTATTAT
>SJYC01138394.1:0-19321 GCA_006408675.1 Madoqua kirkii
AAAAAAAAAAAAAGAAAGAGGTACTGAGTCCATCTGTCATGATTTGCCTTGAATAAAAGCCCATCTGCTTATTATTTCTAATTTCATTGTCCTCTAGAATGTTTACAGAAGTTTCTTTCAATATTTATTACACTATGTTTCTAATTACTGATCCAGACCATCCACGCAGACTTGGTGGGGTACCATGCAAGGATGTAGGTGTCTTTCTCCTTTTCATCTCCACAGTTCTTTACTCTGGAGGCACAGTGTGGCCCTCGGCCATCATTACACCCCCCTGGTGTCACACTGCAGCGGATTCAGACAATCAGTTCCTTTATCTCGAGTCTTCCCTGGGGCTTGCCAACAAAGCTGCCTCTGATGAATCTTTGCCTGCCTCGACACCACTGTTGCCATAGTAAGGATGGAGATAATTACCTGGTCTATTATCCTGAGGTTGGCTTCATCCAGTCCATGATCACTGGGAACAGAAGGTTTATCTCTGTCTTCAGGAGTCCTGAAGAGATGGGTAAGAGATTCACATTTCTCAAATTACTGAAAGACATTTCTGAAAGACAAGGATGGTCTCTGCAAAAATGGAGGCATTTCCAACCAAATCCTTTTCCAAAATACCTCCCTAAAAATCAAAAAAAAAAAAAAAACGCTAAAAACTGTTTAAAATTAACCTTTTTCTCCCCAAATGAGCTCCATTTCTGATTTCCCCAGTTCTATTATGATGCTTTACTTTTCTCATCCAATGGCACTATCACTGCTCACAATCAAGCATTCTGCTACTCCTTCTTTGTAGTATCTTGATGCTTTTTCCATCTGCCCCTGACTTCCCGTCCCCACTCCATCATCTAATTTCAGCCCCCTATCACATGGTCTCCATTCCTGCAGGACTTCCTACCTCTCAGTCTCTCCTCCACCCCATTCAACAAGCACACGACTCCAGAACATAAAATATTGATTACATCACTGTCCAACTCAGCAATATGCTATGAGTGCCTTTGGCCTTCAGGATTCCATGCTGTCACTTACTCACAGAGGGTCTCCACAATTGAGCCTCACAGCCCCCAGCTGGCTGTGTATCCCAGAGCTGCACCACGAATCCTCTTTCCAGCCTCACAGGGGGTACTGGGCCCTCCTTGAGCTGCATACTCAGCTTTTGTTCACACACCAACTTGCCAGGCATGTGAAAAATTTGAAAATTTACAAAGACAGAATCTGAGGTGAAATCTGACTGCAGACACCTAGGGATAAAAATTGAATATAGCAGTGAATTTTTATGGGGTGGGTCACCATTCTCCCAATTCTCATGCTGCCCCAGATCCAGGAGAAATATCCCCACTCTGTAGACAGGCCAAGAGAGCTGATCCAGAAGGAAGTTCTGGAATGAAGGGATGGAGGGAGGGGAAGAAAGGAAGAGAGAATGAGGAAAAGAAAAGAGGAAAAGGAAAAAAAAAAAGCAGGCATTATACAGGAAAGGCAGGACTTATAGGTCAAAAAGATGGGCTTTGGAGTCAAGTAGAACCAGATTCAAACCTCAGCTCTGACTAATGCTGCAAGTTGGGCTTTTTACTTAACCTCCCTGAGACTGTTTCCTTATCAGTAAACAGGGTGAATATCCACCTTGCAGGCTCAGTGTGAGTATTAGAGTCAATGTGTGTAGATTCCCAGCCTGGATCTTGGCACTTAGCCTCTTGATCTTTGCTGAATTACTCCACTGCCACCTCCAGCCCCAGCAGGTTCCACTGCAAGGGTGCTCATAGGGTGGGTTCACTCTACCCACCTCCAGTCCAGCTTCGAACCAGGACTAGAGCGTGCAGTGGGAGCCTGTTGTCTGGCCAATGGTTACAGCTCTTCTCCCACAGATCACAGCTCTACATATGCTCCCATTGAGACTTGCCCTCAGACTACAACTCAGCTCCCCATGTCCCCAAAAGCCCACCAGGTGGGACTCCCCACACCCCTTCAAAGATCAATGCCCCCTTGTCATCCCTAGAGACCAGCTGCAGACCTGGGCTCCCAAGAATGAGCAGCACTGGCTCCGGCTCATGACGTGACCGCAGCATGAGGCAGTCAGCCCAGAGCTGGGCTCCTGAGCCCTGCTCCCGGGATTGTCCCTGTCCCTAACATCTCTTAACTGACTAATCTTGAGAGTATCACTTCAATTCTGTGAGCCTTGGTTTCCTAGTCTCTAAAATGAAGACCTGCTTCCTGGGGTTGTTGTGAAGATTAAATGAGTTAATGAACACAAAACATTTAGAATATTGCCTGGCACACAGTGGGTAATCGATAAAATATTAGCTGTTCGAATTAATAAAGCCTTTCATCATCAAGGTCTCAGGTGCCTCACAATCAGGCTGATTAAGATGGCTCCCTGTTACCCTGGGGCTTCTTCAAAACATCCTGCTTGTTGTCATGACCACCATGTGCCCACATGTGGTGCACACCCATACAAACACACAGCCTTCAGCCTTCAGCAGTACCAACCCTGAGGCAAGAGAAGACTGATTCCCTGGAGCCTTCAATAACAAGCACTGTTCTCCACCATCTCCACCATGAAACTAAGTCAGCCCTCAGCAGTAATCCTACATCTGCTTCACTCAGCAGACTGCCTTTGCTTCTCCCAGGTCAGCAGGGGGGGAGGTCAGAGGTCAAATGGAATCATCTGACCCAACCCTTTGTTGAGAGATCATAAAAATTGATGTCTTTTGGCCTGAAATGTCTGACTTGTCAGTATCACCTCAATTTACCGGGTATTTCTCAACTTTACACTTTTCTTTGGCCTTACTCAGAAAGTTTACAAATTCGAATTCAACCTTTCAGAAAACATTTACTGAGCATCAGTTTTATGCCAGGAATTGTGCTGGGGCTGTAGATAGAAGGATGACTCAGAGACAGACTTTAGGTTTCAGGTTACAGTCAAGAGAGGAAAACAGGCAGCTGGACAGATCACTTCAATGCAATGTGATATATGCTAAGGCAGAGAAAGGCAGGAGGAGCTTGGAGAGAACACAGAAGAGGTGTCCAACCCAGCCGGTAGATCAGGAAATGCTGCCAGGAGAGGGTGACTCCAGAGAGGCATACTGAAGGGTGAGTAGTCATTAACAAAAGAATAGCATTTTTTAAGCGTATTGGCATAAAGAGAAGTTGGGTCAGTTGCAGAGATGTGGATGGACCTAGAGACCATCATACAGAGTGAAGTAAGTCAGAAAGAGAAAAACAAATATTATATATTAATGCATATATGTAGAATCTAGAAAAATGGCATGCTGCTGCTGCTAAGTCGCTTCAGCAGTGCCCGACTCTGTGCGACCCCATAGATGGCAACCCACCAGGCTCCCTCGTCCCTGGGGTTCTCCAGGCAAGAACACTGGAGTGGATTGCCATTTCCTTCTCCAATGCATAAAAAGTGAAAAGTGAAAGTGAAGTCACTCAGTTGTGTCTAACTCTTAGCAACCCCACGGACTGTGGCCCACCAGGCTCCTCCATCCATGGAATTTTTCAGGCAAGAGTACTGGAGTGGGGTGCCATTGCCTTCTCCAAGAAAAATGGTATAGATGATCTTATTTGCAAAACAGAAATAGAAACACAGACATAGAGAACAAATGTATGGATCCAAGAGGGGAAAAGGGTGAGGGATGAATTGGGAGATTGGGATTTGACATATATACACTATTGATACTATCTATAAAATAGATAACTAATGAGAACCTAGTGCATAGCTCAGGGCTTCCTTCATAGCTCAGTTGGTCAAGAATCCACCTGCAATGCAGGAGACCCCGGTTTGATTTCTGGGTCAGGAAGATCCCCTGGAGAAGGGATAGGCTACCCACTCCAGTATTCTGGGGTTTTGTCTGTGGCTCAGCTGGTAAAGAATCTGCCTGCAATGCAGGAGACCTGGGTTCAATCCCTGGATTGAGAAGATCCCCTGAAGAAGGGAAAGGCTAGCCACTCCAGTATTCTGGCCTGGAGAGTTCCATGGACTGCATAGTCCATGGGTCACAAAAAGTCAGACATGACAGCAAATTTCACTTCACTTAACTGCATAGCTCAGGGAACTGTGATGATCTAAATGGGAAGGAAATCCAAAAAAGAGGGAGTATATGTATACTTACAGCTGACTCTCTTTGCTATACAGCAAAAACTAACACAACATTGTAAAGCAACTATACTCCAATAAAATTACTTTTTTAAAATGTCAGGCTAGAAAAAGTGCCAAAGCTAAGGAATGTTATTAGTGTATAATTCCTATAATTGAAATAATACCTAGTAGAAAAATAAGCAACTATAAATTTCTAGGGAGAGACTGGAAAAGAGGAGGGGAATTTCACTTCTTTAAATAGCATGAGAACTCACATAAAACTGATATTAATACTAAGTTAGAAATAATAAAGAGAATAATTTTTAAAATGACAGAGTCCTTCCTACCTCCACCAAAAGAAAAGATGCATGGATATGATAATCTACTTCTCTCTTACCTTACTGAGACACGGAGTATCTCTCTGGGGATTCATGCCAAATAACTGATTTGATAAATTGCCCCCCAAAAGCGTATCAGCATAAGAAATACAGTGCGATTTTTGTAACTATGGTCATTTGGCACCACTGGGCTACCCAGGTGGCATGGTGGTAAAGAATCCACCTACTGATGCCGGAGATGTAGGAGATCTGGGTTCGATCCCTGGGTCATGAAGATTCTCTGGAGCAGGAAGTGGCAACCACTCCAGTATTCTTGCCTAGAGAACTTCACGGACAGAGAGACCTGGCAGGCTATAGAGTCTGTGGGGTCACAAAGAGTAGGAGGTGACTGAGCACACACACACACAGGGTGAGGAGGAGGGGCAGGAGGTGAGACGGAAGATAAGCAGGTACTAGACCATGAAAGGATTAAAGTCTTTTGAATATTATCCTGGAACAAAAGGGGAAACATTGAAATGTTCTAGCAGAGCAGTAATATGGTAAAAGTTGAATTTAGGTAGAAGTGAGAGGGTAGGTGGGACAGGGGAGAAGTATCTAGAGGCAGAGAACATTTAGTGATTATTTATAATAATCCAGGCTTCCCTGGTGGCTCAGAGGTTAAAGCATCTGCCTGGAATGCAGGAGGCCAGGGTTTGATTCCTGGGTCAGGAAGATCCCCTGGAGAAGGAAATGGCAACCCACTCCAGTACTCTTGCCGGGAGAATCCCATGGAGTGAGGAGCCTGATAGGCTACAGTCCACGGGGTCGCAAAGAGTCGGACACGACCTAGCGACTTCACTTTCTAATAATCCAAGTGAGAAATGGTAAGAATCTGAACTAAAGACCTGTCAGTAGAATTGAGAGAGTTTCTGTTTAATTTCAGAACTATTTAGGAGGTTAGGTCATCAAACTATGGGACTGCTTAGGAAGAAAAGGGAGAGGACACAGAGATGAATGAGTCCCAAATTTCTATCATAAATGAAACATCAAGTTTTGATTTATGCACTAGAAATCCTAAGAGTATTTGGATTTATACAACAGTTTTTCTGTGCAACATTACAGATAATTTTCAGGCAATGCTAAATAAAAATTTTATCATACCAACTAGATGACAAAGAAAATAATTTCTGACCATGAAGCCTCAAATGGATACTTGGGTGGGGGGAGCGGGTGGGTAACAATAGACCTTGAACCTAACTGAAGCATCTACGACTGAAGTTCAGTCTCCTGGAAGTGACAGTTCATATAAAGAAGAACAGATGAAAGGGGTCGGGAAATACACAGAAGCAAAGACTTAGGTATAGGACAAATGTCTGTGGTCAAGACAGAAGGACTGTGATCAGAACAACACTGGAGAGCTGAGTTTAAATCAGGAAACTGCAAAGGGAAAGGTAACTCCTACAACATGAAGAATGCTACTGTTAACAAATAGCAACTTCAGAGCAACAGAGACAAGCCTTGGTGTTGACCTCACTGGAAACATGAAACCAACATTAATTTATTTTCCATCTTGATCATTCTGGACCATTCAAAATTCTGGCATCGGGCTCTGTTAACTAGAACTGGGAAAGTCCACTTAAGATAATGGAAGATGGGTGTTGAAGATGAATTTGGGAGAGAAGGCAAATGTTAAGCCTGGGAGTATGTTCTACATTTGTAAGCCACAGTGAGTCATCTCAGGCTTTAGAACAGAGTCATAATGGGATGAAAGCAAATTTTTGAAAATAGTCTGGAGAGTTCCCTGGTGGCCTGGTGGTTAAGATTCAGCTTTTCAGTGCCGGTCACCCCAGGTTTAATCTTTGGTTGGGGTGCTAAAATCCTACAAGCCATACAGTGCAGCCAAAAGTAAAAGAGAATAGTGTGGAAGCCCTGCACAAAATGGATGAACAGTATGGCGTCCACTGATTAAATCTTTCAGTTTCTCCATTAACTGCCATCTTCAGACTGCTCCCTCTAAACGCCCTGGCAACATTGTTTCCTAAGGGCTCCTAGCTCTCCCTCTCAGTGATGCTCAAACAGAGTGTGTACACGCCCAGTCACTCAGGCATGTACAACTTTTTGCAACCACATAGACATGGCACCCCACTCCAGTACTCTTGCCTGGAAAATGCTATGGATGGAGGAGCCTGGTGGGCTGCAGTCCGTGAGGTCGCTAAGAGTCGGACATGACTGAGCAACTTCACTTTCACTTTTCACTTTCATGCACTGGAGAAGGAAATGGCAACCCACTCCAGTGTTCTTGCCTGGAGAATCCCAGGGATGGGGGAGCCTGGTGGGCTGCCATCTAGGGGGTCGCACAGAGTAAGACATGACTGAAGTGACAACAGTAGCAGCAGACTGTAGCTCACTAGGCTCCTCTGTCCATGGCATTTTCCAGCAAAAATCCTGGAGTAAGTTGCCGTTTCCTTCTCCAGGAGATCTTCCTGACCCAGGGATCGAATCCGTGTCTCTTGTGTCTCCTGAAATGTCAGGCAGATTCTTTACCACTGAGCCACTGGGGAACCCTCACTCAGGTTCAACCAGAGGAGATGCCAAACTCCCTCAGCACAGCAGTCCTGTACAACAAAGCCTTTCCTGTTCCGAATGCCTGCAGTGCCCAGGATGAGAAGCAGGGTATCTGATCTCTTTTGCAGCTCCTACTTTTGTCTTCTGTAAATTTCCTTCTTCTGCTTATCACCAGGCATCCTGCCAGCCAAGCTGCCTGAAAAACAGGTTAAATGGTCACTCAGCTGTCATCGAACTCTTTTCCCTTTCAGAAGCAACTGGAGGCAAGCCAACGCCCATTACTGACCTACTTCCACAGCAACTTAAGATTTCCACAGTGGTTTCTACTAGCCAATTCCCATGTCAACATATGCTTCAAGTTAGTTTTGTTATTAGTGGTTTGTAAGTGGAGAGACTCCAATACAGATATGGAAACCTGCTCACGTCTCCTACATTTAATTCACAGAGTCAGACTGTGGGAAGCTATTTTCAAAGTTATACTAATTCTTTCAAAGCTCTAGGAAATTTACTTAGTAGGGTGTCATTTGTGAAGAAATTTTAATATAGACATCTCTTGCTTTTGGAATTCAAATACTTTTGTGGCCTAGTTATGAAAAGTGAATCTCCTCCACTGGTTTTTATTGTATTATTGAAGACATATTCAAATTTTTAATCTCTTTAAAGAGATGAATGCATTATTGCCATCTCTTTGAGCCTGTCTTTTCAAGTCTCTTACATTTTATCTTGCATTATTGGCCCTCTGAGGGACTGCAGTATCTTTCTAATCCTAATAAACTGAAAGTGTTTTGAGGGCAAACTGTCTTATTTTTTGTACTCCTCCAGTCACATGACAGTGCTTGGTCTATCATAATGACAAAAAATATTTCCTGATGAATTTGTGATCAAGTTGATGGTTGTACATATTGGGAATTCACTTTAAAAAAAAAAATCTTGAGGACTTCCCTGGAAGTCAGTGGTTGAGACTCTATACTTCCACTGCAGGGGCATGGATTTGTCCCCTGGTTGGGGAACTGAGATCTCCCATTCCACATGGCCAAACAAGAAAAAAGAAAAACTTCACAAAGCATTACTGGTGTTTTTTTCAGTATTCCACCCCTTTGTTGTCCCTGTTTCAATTTTTTTAATTAAAAGCTTCATTTCATTAATACCGACCTCTAAGTCATGGATACTTCTCTCATATCTAAGAAGTCCCTAACTCCCCACCTGTCTTTCAACCAGAAATTATCTATGCAAGATACAGCTAGTAACTTACCCTGTGGAAGGGAAAGCACAAAAATGGTCACAATTTTCCACTCATCATTTTGTCCAGGACCTTTGTAATATAACTTTGCATCTGCTCCTATCAAGATGTGAGGTCTATTTTCCCAACCCCTTGAAACAGGAATAGAAAAAAATTCCTTAAGTTGCTAAAGAAGAAAGTCAGTCTACTAAAACACCCACAGGAAACCTCACATGTAATCAATATGTTTTAAATGCATTCCTTTTCACACCAGAACAAGATAAAAATGCTTACTATTACCACAGCTTCTTTATATAGCCCTCAATGTTTGGCCAGTGCAATGAGTCAGGAAGATTGCCAGGGAAAAGTACAACTGTTGTTGTTTGGAAATAACAAAGAATATATGAGAAATTCATAGAGAAAATCTTAAAACCCTTAGGTCATATAAGTTCATATTAATGGGAAAAAAAACCCCAATGCTAATAGATTTAGATAGCTGCTGCCACAACTAAAACATAAGATTATTTAATCCTGTAAAGATGGAAACTTCAGTTCAGTTCAGTTCAGTCACTCGGTCATGTCCAACTCTTTGCGACCCCATGAATCACAGCACGCCAGGCCTCCCTGTTCATTACATCTCTCGGAGTTCACTCAGACTCACATCCATCGAGTCAGTGATGCCATCCAGCCATCTCATCCTCAGTCGTCCCCTCCTCCTCCTGCCCCCAATCCCTCCCAGCATCAGAGTCTTTTCTAATGAGTCAATTCTTCACATGAGGTGGTCAAAGTACTGGAATTTCAGCTTTAGCATCATTCCTTCCAAAGAAATCCCAGGGCTGATCTCCTTCAGAATGGACTGGTTGGATCTCCTTGCAGTCCAAGGGACTCTCAAGAGTCTTCTCCAACACCACAGTTCAAAATCATCCATTCTTCGACGCTCAGCTTTCTTCACAGTCCAAATCTCACATCCATACATGACCACAGGAAAAACCATAGCCTTGACTAGATGGACCTTAGTCAGCAAAGTAATGTCTCTGCTTTTGAATATACTATCTAGGTTGGTCATAACTTTCCTTCCAAGGAATACGCATCTTTTAATTTCATGGCTGCAGTCGCCATCTGCAGTGATTTTGGAGCCCAATAACATAAAGTCTGACACTGTTTCCACTGTTTCCCCATCTATTTCCCATGAAGTTCCCATGGGACCGGATGCCATGATCTTCATTTTCTGAATGTTGAGCTTTAGGCCAGCTTTTTCGCTCTCCTCTTTCACTTTCATCAAGAGGCTTTTTAGCTCCTCTTCACTTTCTTCCATAAGGGTAGTGTCATCTATATATCTGAGATTATTGATATTTCTCCTGGCAATCTTGATTCCAGCTTGTGTTTCTTCCAGTCCAGCATTTCTCATGATGTACTCTGCATAGAATTAAATAAGCAGGGTGACAATATACAACCTTGACATACTCCTTTTCCTATTTGGAACCAGTCTGTTGTTCCATGTCCAGTTCTAACTGTTGCTTCCTGACCTGCATACAGATTTCTCAAGAGGCAGGTCAGGTGGTCTGGTATTCCCATCTCTTAAAGAATTTTCCACAGTTTATTGTGATCCACACAGTCAAAGGCTTTGGCATAGTCAATAAAGCAGAAATAGATATTTTTCTGGAACTCTCTTGCTTTTTTCAACGATCCAGCAGATGTTGGCAATTTGATCTATGGTTCCTGTGCCTTTTCTAAAACCAGCTTGAACATCAGGGAGTTCATGGTTCACGTATTGCTGAAGCCAAATACCCAAAAAAAAAATGTCCTTTTCATTATAGGCGACTGGAATGCTAAAGTAGGAAGTCAAGAAACACCTGGAGTAACAGGCAAATTTGGCCTTGGAATGTGGAATGAAGCAGGGCAAAGACTAATAGAATTTTGCCAAGAAAATGCACTGGTCATAGCAAACACCCTCTTCCAACAATACAAGAGAAGACTCTACACATGGACATCACCAGATCATCAACACCAAAATCAGACTGATTATATTCTTTGCAGCCAAAGATGGAGAAGCTCTATACAGTCAACAAATATAAGACCAGGAGCTGACTGTGGCTCAGATTATGAACTCCTTATTGCCAAATTCAGACTCAAATTGAAGAAAGTAGGGAAAACCGCTAGACCATTCAGGTATGACCTAAATCAAATCCCTTATGATTATACAGTGAAAATGAGAAATAGATTTAAAGGCCTAGATCTGATAGATAGAGTGCCTGATGAACTATGGAATGAGGTTCATGACACTGTACAGGAGACAGGGATCAAGACCATCCCCATGAAAAAGAAATGCAAAAAAGCAAAATGGCTGTCTGGGGAGGACTTACAAATAGCTGTGAAAAGAAGAGAGGTGAAAAGCAAAGGAGAAAAGGAAAGATATAAGCATCTGAATGCAGAGTTCCAAAGAATAGCAAGAAGAGATCAATGCAAAGAATAGAATGGGAAAGACTAGAGAGCTCTTCAAGAAAATCAGAGATACCAAGGGAACATTTCATGCAAAGATGGGCTCGATATAGGACAGAAATGGTATGGACCTAACAGAAGCAGAAGATATTCAGAAGAGGTGGCAAGAATACATGGAAGAACTGTACAAAAAAGATCTTCACGACCCAGATAATCATGATAATATGATCACTAATCTAGAGCCAGACATCTTGGAATGTGAAGTCAAGTGGGCCTTAGAAAGCATTGCTACGAACAAAGCTAGTGGAGATGATGGAATTCCAGTTGAGCTGTTTCAAATCTTGAAAGATGATGCTATGAAAGTGCTGCACTCAATGTGCCAGCAAATTTTGAAAACTCAGCAGTGGCCACAGAACTGGAAAAGGTCAGTTTTCATTCCAATTCCAAAGATGGAAAAATCTCACCCAAATTAATTTATAAATTTAATGGAATTTTGAACCAAATTTCAGTAGGATTATTTTAAACATCTCATTAAACTGTCCAAAATGAGAACAAAAGAATAAATATCCAAGAATAAAAGAGAATTTTGAAAAAACAAGGGACTAAAGCAGTTAATTACTGTATTTTATAGTTTCCTAGGGCTTCAGTCTGGGAGAAGGGAATGGCAACCCTCTCCAGTATTCCTGCCTGGGAAATCCCATGGACAGAGGAGTCTCTAACAAAGTACCACAAACTGGGTGGCTTAAAACAAGAGAAATACATTCTCTCACAGTTTTGGAGGCCACAAGTCCAAAATTGAGGTGTTGGCAGAGCCACACTTACTCTGGGAGCTCTAAGGTAGAATCTGTATGGGGCCTCTGCTAGCTTCTGCAGGATGAGGGCAGTCCTTCCCAGTCCTTGACCTGTGGCTGTATCTCTCCAACCTCTATCTTTGTCTTCACCTCAGCCTTCTTTTCTGTGTCTTTCTGTGTCTGTGTTTTCCTTCTTCTGTCTCCTGCTACTGGATTTAGGAGCTATCCAGGTCATCAGGCTCATTTCATCTCAAATACCTTAATTCAATTACATATGTAACAACTTTTCCCCCCAAATAAAGTGACATTCACAAGTTCTAGGGATTTGGATGTGGACATATCTTTTTGGAGGCCACCATTCAATTCACAATACCTGCCCTACCAGATATGAAGGCATCCTATAAGGCCATAGTATAACTATTATGTACTGGCACAATAACAGACTAATAGACCAATGGAACAAAACAGAGCCCAAACAGTTCCAAGTTAGAAATTTGGATATATTGACAACTGACATGATAAATCAGTGGGAAAAGAATCAGTTTAAGAAAGAGAGTTTTTAAAAAAAAACCTAAGGAGAAAATTTTAACTTAGACCCTATTTCACATCTTACATTAAGGTAAAATCTGGATGGATTAAAAACCTAAATATTAAAGATGAGCATTATATTGGTGTGTGGATGTAAAGAAAGTATAGAAGAGTATCTTTGTGGTATTTCAGATAGGAAACAAGATCTCCAAAGCACAAGCCATATGGTGAAAAATTGGCAATTTTTGATTATATTATAATTAAAGATTTCTTCGTTATAGAATTGTATATAACATATGTAGTTACTTCCTTGTCCAGAAGGTGAAGTTTGACTCCCCTCCCCTTGGTGTGGGCTGAACCTACTGACTCATGGTGAAGAAAAGAGTATGGAAAGGAAACAAATTCAACTTGACAGTAGAGACAAGTGGCTGATATCCCCTTAACCAACTGTTCAAGAATAACATCACCAGTAAAAAGTCATGTTGATATTATATACCCCTTGATGTGATGCGATAAGAAATGTACTTTACTTCTGTGGTCTTCTTCCAAAAATATGTGTAAGCCCAGGCTAATCATAAGAAAACGTCGGTCAAACCCAAATTGAGAGACTGTCTACAAAATTCTTGACCAGTGCTCTTCAAAACATCGAACGTCATGAAAACCAAGGAAAGACTGAGAACCTAGCACAGATCAAAAGAAACTAAGGACATGGCAACTGAAGCAATGCTGTATCCTGGATTAGATCTCGGAACAGTAAAAGGACATCAAAGAAAAGAATGGTGACATCTGAAAAAATCTGTGATTTAGTTAGTGTTCTTAAGCCAGTGTTATTTCTTGGTTTTGACAAATATGCCAAAAATTATGTTAACATTAGGGGGACTCCCCTGGTGGTCCAGTGGCTCCCAATGCAGGGAGCCTGGGTTCAATCCCAGGTCAGAGAACTAGATACGACCTGCTGCCACAGCTGAAAGAACCTGTATGCCACAAATAAGATTTTGGATGCTGCAACTAAGACCTGGGGCAGCCAAATAAATAAGTAAGTACTTTTAAAATAAATAAATAACATGCTAACATTAGGGAGAAGGTAATACGGGAACACTCTGCAGTATCTTTACATCTTCCCTGTAAATCTCAAATTCTTCCAAAATAAAACATTTGTCATATAAAAAGTAGTTTCCTTCAACAAAAGACACCAGGAGAAAATTGCATCAGCTAAAACTGACAAAAATTAATATCTTAAACACACATGGAATTCCAACAAATTGATGAGAAAGACAGGAATCCCAATAGTAAAATGGACCAGGATATGATTACACAGTTCCCAGAAGGACAAATCCAAATAACTAATAAATATATGATGAAATGCTCTGTATCAATAATGCCCAGAAATATGCTAATTTATATGGATGAGAATGTGGAGATACAGGAAGCCTATTTCACTCCTATAGAAGAAAAAAGTAGGACAGTCATCTGGAGAATACCATGTGAGATAAAGTGTTCAGTTACCCCTATATTATAACCTTCTAGCACTACCACCCAGGAACACTTACCCAGGACCATACACGGCCATAGAAAAGGATGGTCTTCACAGCACTGTGGCAGCAAAGCATCAAGCCACCAATGGCATCTGTGTCTGGTACTGTGAGCAAAACGTAGTAGACACATGCTCTGGAAGACAGTGCAGCTGAAGAATTAGCCACATGCACGTTCACCACCATGGATAAATTCTGAAAAATTATGCGTAAATAAAACAGTAAAAAGAAAAAAATACACTGAAATACTTTTATATAAATCTAAATGTCATACATTTCATAACATACTCGAAACATATGAGTATGCATGCTGCATGTTTCCTAGATATGAAGGAGATAACAGGCATAGGTATGAAGAGGGAAAATACTGAAATAAATTAGCCCATGTGAGCCAAAAAGAAGACACAGACGCCATGAGCATGTTCGGTTCAACTCTTTGCACCTGAAGACAAATCTAAATGAAAAAAGGCAGAGGGCAGTTCTGGATGAGGGCTTGAGGAGATCATCCTTGAGCTAACAGTATGTGTTTTAGTGTGGTTGGATGTAGGAACATCTATATTGTCTTCTCAGCAGCCCGTTTCTTTACAGGCTGATTACAAAATAAGTTATTTCTTAATGTCCAGATAAGTCATTCACAGATGAGAAAAGCATTGCTGTACTTGATCTCATTACAATAAGACATGCCGACAGTACAGCCTGACATTCATGAGTAATTCTTTCCAATATCCCTATGAATCCCCTCAATTCACAAAGAACCACTATATCACATCATTTCCCCATGATATGTATATACAAAAAGTGAAAAACGTTTTTTTCCTTGAGCGGCGAGGGCAAAGCATTAGGCCAGCCATGCAATCCACCACTGCGCCCCAGCATCCCAGCCAGCAAGTGCAATTCTGATTCATGCTTCAATAAGAATACAAGTTATATTTTGAACCTGGAGGGTCATTTACAAATAATGGAAAATGTGAATTCTAAATCAATGAAAGTCCAGGGAGTACAATACCATGATGACCACTCCAGTGCCCTAGAAGAGTTACTGTCACTTTCCTGTTTAATCTCTGAACCAACAGAGGCCCTGAGCAAACCCTGCTCACTGAGATTGACAGTGTGGCCTACGGCTCAGACCATTGCCACACTGACTCTAAGCAAATCACAGAAGATTGAAATTCTAAGAGAAGCTGTTGATTTCAAAGCTTCTAATGATTCAAATTTTCAATCAGCAGCTTTTTTTTTTCCAGTTCATTACTCACCGACTCTGTGGATCAACCCATGTGTGCAGCCCATCTCCTCCTTAATTCCTCTAGTAATATAATCCTGTCCATCACTTTACCCGGCCCTGGAAAACAAAGCCAAAATATACACGTTCATTTTACCTTCATTTACTCTGGCAAGATTCCAAAAAGCATGGGAAACAAAGTAAGAAAAAGCCAAGCATCTCAGAAAGCTTCTAAAATGAAGCCCATCAAGCCAATGATTCCTTAACACAACTGAACTGATGGGCAATTGAACGTGAGCTGGCAGCTCCGGCTGAGATGAACGAGAGATGCATGTGAAAAAAGAAAGGGAAGAGGGGAGCATTTTCAACCTCAAGTCAGGACTCTGTCCATCTCACAGTGTCATTCCACCTCGGGGGTCTGGAGGCAAAAATAACTTGGCTTTGAAACACACACGTGCTATTCAAGGAAGCAGCTGACAATTTTAAATATGAAGGGGGGTATGGGAATAGGTTCCTACTGTGTAGAATTGCATATTATTGAATTGATTGAGTTGTCATTCAGCAAAGGTGATTTTAGAAATGAAGCTAGCAGGGAAATAAATAAAGCAGAAATTCAGATAAAATTCATTCAAGTCTTGCCACTGGTATCTGTGAAACTAAAGGATTGCAGCTTGTGAAGGTAATGTTATTAAGCAAAGATGCTGAAGGTCATTCCTTGTCACCCTTTTCTATAAATTATCCCACTTCCTCTGAGGCTCATCGACTGTCACTCAGCAGAGCTCTCACAGTCTCACCTGGAGCCAGCCAGACCTTGCTGATACTATGAAATTCCTATGCTGTCTTGCTATATAGCGCAGGAAGCCCACCTCACTGCTCTGTGGTGATCTAAAGGGGTGGGAGGTGGGAGGGGAAATGGGAGGGAGGCCCAAGAGGGAGAGGATGTATGTACACGTAGAGCTGATTCACTTCATTGTAAGCAAAAGCTAACATTTTCAAACAACTATGTGTGCGTGCTGTGCTCGGATCTCACCTGGAGCCAGCCAGACCTTGCTGATACTATGAAATTCCTATGCTGTCTTGCTATATAGCGCAGGAAGCCCACCTCACTGCTCTGTGGTGATCTAAAGGGGTGGGAGGTGGGAGGGGAAATGGGAGGGAGGCCCAAGAGGGAGAGGATGTATGTACACGTAGAGCTGATTCACTTCATTGTAAGCAAAAGCTAACATTTTCAAACAACTATGTGTGCTGTGCTGTGCTCGGTCAGTCAGGTCTGACTCTTTTCAACCCCATGGACTGTAGCCTGCCAGGCTCCTCTGTCCATGGGATTTCCTAGGCAAGAATACTGGAGTGGGTTACAGCAACTGTACTCTGATAAAACATTTTTGTTTAATTCCCATGGTGTCTTAAAGGTCTCCTGGAACCCATTTCCCATGTTCTGACCCCCAACCATGATCCAGACTCACCTCCTGCCCCTTCAGTGCCCCGACTAAGCCATCAGTTCTTCTGGCTGACAGTAGATGATCAGAGATTTAGAGGAAAAAAACCCAGCTTTAATGCATCTGGTGAGCTAGTCAACAGTAGCACTTACATAGTCGCTAAAGGTCTGGAGGAGGGCCTGGCAACCCACTCCAGTGTTCTTGCCTGGAGAATCCCATGGACAGAGGAGCCTGGCGGGCTACAGTCCAATGGGTCACAGGGAGTCAGACACAACTGAGGCAACTTAACACATGCACACAGTCTCGAAAGGTATGTGGCAAGTTCCTGCTTCATTAGGGTTACCTTGAGAACTGAGAAGAATTGACTCTGAGCTGTATCTTGTCTGTCCTGGGTGCTCTATAAAAATGTGTTCAATGAACGAAGGAACAATGAACAACTAGCAGTTCCTACAATAGTCAGAGAAAACTACAACGAGCAGCCAGTCCTGACAAGTCTGTGCAGAGGAATAAAACTTCAGCTGAGGGCAGGAGCAGAGGGACAGAGAACCAGCAAGGAGGTAGCAAGTTCCTAGGACTTTGGCCAAGGAGACTAGGAATCAGAACAGAGCTCCAGTCCCAGCAGAGAATGCAAGTATGGAATGCGATCAACTCAGTGGAGCTTAAAGGAAGTGTGTTTACACTCACGCATCAGCTTGGGCAGGGCAAGCGGGCAGGGGGCATCACAGAGGAGCGGACCTCCAGGCCTGCCCCAGGTGAGCAGGGCCCAGGAAGACCGCTGACCCAACTCTCTCATCTGCATCTCTACCTTTAAAAACTGGCTCTCAGGGTGGCATAAATTTAAGCCAAGGACTTCCTCTGTAGGGTATTTCACGTAAGAGCCTGCTCTTGTGGAAAGTGTACTAAGGAGACAACTTCAGAAGCACCAGATTTAAGTCCCATCCCTGACAGGCCTCTCATGTGTCCTTGGACAAATCATTGAACTTCTCTAAGTTACAGCTCCCGGCTCACAACTGGGGGCAATGATTCAACCTACTGGGGTGTTGGAGCATAAAGAAGGTTCCACATGTGGAAGTGCTCAGTAAAGAACAGAGTGCTATAAATAAATGCTGGCTATTTGTGTATTCCATGGTATTTCACATTGAATCCAGTGATGAACTTGTCAAATTAAATTTTCTGTGATTATAAAGCTTTGATTTCAAGAGATATTTTTTAAGCATCAAGCAGGCAAAGTGAGTTTCGGAGGGAGGGAGCTAGAGAGGCCTTTACCAGAGCCTCTGAAATCACGCTGCAATCGATATGTGTATCCAAAGCATCCCCGCTTAACCCAGGCTCTGCTGGAAGCTGTGATCCTCAGCCCCATATGAAGCACATTTAAGTGTCTGCCGGAGGGCATGTAAATAAAACCTCCACTGAGGTAAACAGTTGTTCAGTTTTACAGCCTGTTCGCATGTAACTTTTATATCCCATTATGATATATGGCTTCTGTGCATGTTGAAGTGCTGGAAATGTCATTCCATGTGGCATCCTCTATGTGACTGGCTGATAAACGATTATTTACTTGCTAGTTTTCACGGCCCATGAAAGTCTTTAAACTGGAACACTGTCCCTAACTACCCGTTCGTGATTACTGTAATTCTCCCTAACAGGATGTGAGCAGTCATCCTGACAGCCTTCGTGGTACAAGGAGGAAGGCTGGTGAGATAAGGAGGAGTTCACCCTCAACCCAGGGGGTTCCATCTGGTTGTCTAAACCAAAGGCTATGCCAACCATTGGTTGTCGTGTTATGACCGAACGCGGAACGCGTGCACTCTTAACACATGGTGCATGTCACAAACATGAAACTATTCCAGGAAGGAGCTTGAGTGCTATAAACAGCACCTGCTACTGAGTCAACTGACTGAACCCTCACCTTCTGTTGGTTTCACCCCGAAGTGACTGTTCAGCTGCTACCCACGATCTGAAGGCCCAGACAAGAGAGTCAAGGACGTTTGTTCCAATTCCTGGTGACATCTGTGCATGCTTCCGGGATGGAAAGCAGGTCACTTCTCTGCCCTGAGAGAAGCAGCCCACAGTTTGAAAACGGAATGGATCTGAATTTTGCCTGCAAGACTGTTGGTCAGAATTTGCTAAGTACTTTTAATAGAAATAACAGTATAAATAAGAGTTTGAAAATGTTACCATGGGTTATTCTAATAAAAATAGTTACCAAGTTCAGTTCAGTTCAGTCATTAATATATTTCAATAGATTCTTTAAAATATCTATTTAAATTATTTTCTGCCAGTTTAAATATTTGAGATGCCTTTTGCTCTAATTTTCAGTTCAGTTCAGTTGCTCAGTCATATCTCACTCTTTACAACCCCATGGATTGCAACACGCCAGGCTTCCTGTCCATCACCAACTCCTGGAGTTTGCTCAAACTCATGTCCTTTGAGCTGGTGATGCCA
The DNA here is from genome assembly GCA_006408675.1 of Madoqua kirkii. Lineage (NCBI taxonomy): Eukaryota > Metazoa > Chordata > Mammalia > Artiodactyla > Bovidae > Madoqua > Madoqua kirkii. The sequence continues at coordinate 18,558 of SJYC01138394.1, forward strand.
TCAAAGTATTTCATCTACTGTCGTCCGCTTCTTCTCTTGCCCTCAATCTTTCCCAGCATCAGGGTCTTTTCCAATAAGTCAATTCTTCCCATCAGGTGTCCGAAGTGTTGAAGTTTTAACTTCAGCATCAGTGTTTCCAATTAATATTCAGGGTTGATTTCCTTTCAGATTGACGGATTTGATTTCCCTGTAGTTCAAAGGGCTCTCAAGAGTCTTCTCCAACAACATAGCTATAAAGCATCAATTCTTCTATGCTCAGTTTTCTTTATGGTGCAATTCTCACATCCATACTTGATTACTGGAAAACCATAGCTTTGACTGGACTGACCTTTGTTGGTAAAGTCTTTGCTTTTTAATATGCTGTCTAGTTTGGTCATAGCATTTCTTACAAAGGAATAAGTGTTTTGTTTTGTTTTGTTTTAATTTCATGACTGCAGTCACCATCTGCAGTGATTTTTGAGTCCAAGTAAATAAAGTCTGTCACTATTTATAATTTTTTATCCATCAATTTGACATGAAGTGATGGAAACAGATGCCACAATCTTCCTTTTTATAATGTTGAGTCTTAAGTTAGCTTTTTCACTCTCTTTCATTTCCATCAAGAGGCTTTTTACTTCTTTACTTTCTGCAATGAGAGTGCTTCTCTTGCATATCTGAGGTTATTAATATTTATTTCAATAATCTTGTTTCCACCTTGTGCTTCATCCAGCTTGTATTTCACATAATGAACTCTGCATATAAGATAAATAAACTGTGTAACAATA